>JAGGAS010009420.1:0-36713 GCA_017657355.1 Termitomyces sp. K1Ac | reverse complement strand
GGAAGGAGTCCCGTTTCGATTGCAGGAGGCGCGATTTATTTCACTTGTCATCTGCTAGGCAAGGTCAAGTCGTTGAGAGACATTAGCTCGGTTGCTGGAGTTAGCGAGGGGACGATACGGCTGGTTTATCGGCTGTATTATGCGGAAAAGGAGAAATTGGTCAAGCAAGAATGGATTGATGAGGGCAAGGCAAAATTAGAAAACTTGCCCTTTGATTCTACAAAATAAAGGCTGGGACTTTGTATGTACTTTGCAATAATTTGCTATAATACCACATGCTGTCGACTGACCATCTGATGTCGCTGTGTACTTGAAGCAAAGAAAGGTATCGCCTCAGTCGATGAGCGTTGAGACGTTGAGCTCTCGCTAATAAAAAGGACATGGGTTTTCGATCTATCGAGTACGTTTTACGATCTTTTCTGCCCACGCTGCACCGTCATCAACTTTTTCGGCAAATACACCCATACTTATTTTGACTTTTCAAGTAACTGCCAGTGGGGTTACATCCTGTCATGATCGACATGACATATGTATCTTGCAGTGAAGGAACCACATGTACTTTGCTCGATTCATTCCAAAGAGGGTACACGCTTCCTTGAGATGGCCTGATATTCTTCGGGCTATGGTTCGTGTGCCATGTCACTCAACTCCCACGTCAAGTCGACCACTAGATAGTTTTCGGCTCCTACACAGTAGATATAAGCAATCCTCTGCCAAAAGATAGATGGTTCTTTCTTCCCTCCGTGCTTTCTTCTGCCATCTGGATGGCCCTATCGTTCGACATATCGGCGCCCCTGGGCGGGCTCATTGGGACTTTGACTGCTACACTTCTATACGGTGAGGCAGTTTTCCCCTTTTGAGGGAGGGGAGGCCCGGGGACTCGGACCAATGATCTTAATATCGCCTGCTGAACTATTATTAGGTATAAAGTGCGTGCCCTCTAGATTTCATTGGTTCTATTTATCAAAAATGGTAGTATTTGCGTCTATTTTACGGCTGTATACGTTCTCGTTAGAAAGCAGAAACGGCCAGGTCGAGAACACGAGGAATTCTCGTTTTCATTGTGAGAATAGCTTTATCTGTTCTCTTCTTCTAGTCAATATTTTATGCATATAATCAAGTGTTCTGTTTTCAGTGTCGACGGCGCAGTTTATAGTTTCTACCATCCAGACTGTATTCGGGTGGCGCATGTTGATCGAAGCCTTCATCGATCATGATAATGTCCCCGGCTCCTCAATGAATTATTTTGTCACCCTATCAAGCACTCCGACGCAGGTTGTGCCTAAGGTGTTGATTATCATTAACGTAGGCTGTTCACAATTCAGGTCAAAACATCGCAAACTGACTGTTTTGAGTCCAGTCTATCTTCGCTGATACTGTTCTGATATGGCGTCTTTATGTGGTGTGGGGTCGGAATTATTGGTACTTCTGCATACCACCGGTGAGTAATATTAATATCACGCTTGTGTTTGTAAAACCACTGATAACTGTATTTCAGGCGATTCTAGTCGTTGCATATAGCGGTAATGTTTATAAGCAATTTGAAAATCTTCGAAAACTCTACTCATTTGTATTCTTCCCTCAAGGCCACGGCATTTGTTCAGGCCTCTCAAAGAGACGAAGAGTGATGCTGATGATACTGGAATCTGGTGCGATATACAGCACTACGGTGGTTCTTGTAGTTGTGTTTGCCTCAGAGAAGTCAAATATTGGCGGACTTCTTTGTGACGTCCTTGTTCCAATAAGCGTGAGTGGAAGTATATATAATATATTTTTCATCGTGACAATGAGGTTTAGGCGATCATTCCTACTCTGATCATCGTACGTGCCAGACTTGGTCTCAGCGCATGTGGGCTAGATACTACCACCGTCCCATCGATGGCTACCATGTCCTTCAATCAACAGTACGACACAGAAATTGTAGAAGACATTGAGACGCTGGCGATTCACAATGCTCGCCCCACTAAAGACCGTAGCATACATAGTATATCGGCCCGACGGGAGGAGGACATCAATGTCTGATTGGTATGCAGGCTGAAGTAGATAAGCATATACCGTGGGGCAATGAAGACATTACACCAAATGCAGCAAAGTAATGATCAATGGATGTGAAAGGAAAGTATCATCTCAAGCATAGCATATTACCAGTGACTTGGTTGAAAGATATACAGCGGCAATGTAAGGGAATGATGTCCAGAAAAAGTACATACACATAAGGAGTGTGGCAATGGCAAAGAATGAGCCTATTCATGTTATGTTGTACAGCAAATCGGAGCACCGATCTTGTACCAAAGATAAGGTTAGGCAAGTTTTAGCAGTTCTGAGTGAAGACTCACGTAATGTACAGTATTGTTGCAGTGAAGTCTAGCGAAGGCTATAATAATATAAACTTCATCGGGCTGGCTGAAGAAGATCCAAGGTTATGAAGTGGATAAGAGTCATCAGAATCTTGATCCATATGAACCAAGGTGCATTCAATAAAGCGAGTTCACGACGTGAACAGCGCTAGAACCAATCAAAAACCCAATCGTACACCAAGTCGCCACTGCCCAGAAGAGAGCCTCGAAGAATCGTTGTCGTGCTCTGATACCTGCTTGTTCAATCGAGTGAGGCGACCGAGCATCATAATATGGATAGGAAGTAGTGGGCTGTGCACTAATAGGAGTAGGTCCGAAGGAATAGTGCTGATAAGGAACCTGTGGGTATGGGCTCCCTGGTACAGGAGAAATGGGTATTGGGGATGGAATGCGCATGGGACCTGGAGTTGGAATATGCAGAGGACTAGAAACTGGTGTGGTCATAGGAGCAGCTAGAGTATAGCTATAGGGAGGTGGAAGAACGGACTCGTCATCGGACGAACGTCCAGCATGATCATACGACATGACGGTAGGAGGTAAGCGCTTAAGCACCTACAGTCACGTAGGAGTGACGTCACGCACCAATTAAAAGTGACCGATGCCGAAAGTTTCATGCATATGCAACCCTGCAACCGTATTTCGCATTCACAGAGGGTTTTACGATGATATAACAGCAAATGTACGTGGGTACCCAATCATGCAAGACGTTGGTGTGTGTGGTAAACCAAAAGGAAATAATGAGGAAACAACTTCTACCAACCAAGTACGGAGGGAAGGAGATAAAGGAACGTCGAATGTATAATTGTCATTATAAGGCTGGGGGCAATGCGCTGATGATCCACGCCTTGAGATCGGCCAATTCTTCCTCATTTGTTGAGTGATCCAAGCCTTTATAGATAACATGCGATAAGCCTTCGGCCACACGAGCATTGCTTGAGAGAGGAATCTTCAATTCCGCGGTGAGGAAGTCGGCCGATGCTGTACACATTTCGAATTTGACCAGGGGATCGGCTGAACCGTGTCCGTAGAACACAGGCATTGACGAGGCATGAGATGATGCCAGCTACAAGTTTCTTGTGAGTTGATATGACCAGGTGAATCTAATACCAATACTGACTGATTTGAACTTAGATTTCAATGGTAGCCAGCCACTCAATGCCGCGATGCCCGCGAGTTTTCTGTCACCCGTTAAACCGGTTATTCGCCGACTCCAGCATCCCCGTTTCATCTTCTTCGGTGTTAAACCCGAAGGAATAGATGTCGAACCTGAGGAGTTGTTGAGACGTGAACTGAAACACCTGAGATTGTTATGCACCATGAAGGCATTTCCATTCCCATGTTGGCAGTGACTTTTCGAACAGGTCTTGATTTGGATCAGCGATGGGCGCGGAGGAATGCGATGGCAGTGCACAGATATCAGCACTGGACTCACGAGTGAGGGAGCACCCATTTAACATGTTGAAGCTGAGGATCTGTTTTGAATAGGTCTGCAACGACTTTCCAGCCATGACCAGTATCTCCAAGGCCCTGATTGGGAAGATGAGCATAGATTCAGGGGCGAGTCGAATGCAACGGTGCCTACATGTACAAATATGACGGTCGCGGTATGTCTTTGAAGAGGATAAAGGGTGAGACGCTTCAGAGCAGACGCAACCATGATGTGAGAACGGAGATGGGTCGCAAAAGGAAGAGATATCGTAAGTAACACAACGAGTCCTGCTACAGTCCTTACCGAAATAATCGATCTCAGGAGGATCGGCATCTACCGGTCAATCCTTGACTCTCGACTTTTCTACTTTTTTTCCGTCTCATTCTTGCATTACGCGCGTCGCGACCATGTCGGACGACCAAGAGCGGCCCGCGCAACCCGATATTCCCAAGCCTGGTCCGAGCGAACAGCCCGAATCCCAACCCTTATCAAAAAACGCGCTCAAGAAGGCTGCCAGAGCCGAGCGCTTTGCTGCGAACAAGCTCGAACGGCGCGCCAAAGAGAAGGAGGCAAAGAAAGAGAAAAAGCGGGTGCTTCAGGCCAAACGCGCCGCGGGTGAGATCGATGAGGATGAGGAGAAGAAGAGGCAGAAGAAGAAACCGAGGCTCGACTTCGGCGGCAGGGTCGTCGTGGACCTAGGCTTTGACGATAAGATGAGCGAGAAGGTAGGCTGCGCTGATCCTGCACCTGTACTTGGTTCGTCAGACCTGTTGGATTTAGGAAATAAAATCTTTGTGCTCTCAATTGGCATACACATACAGTGCGAACCGAAATGCTGCGTATCCTTTCTCGCTTCTGTACACCTCACTCAATGGCCGCACGTTCACCCGTCTCGAGGGAATGAATGATGCTGGATATAAGAGATGGACTAATACTGAATGGTGGCGTGAAGGTTATGAACGCCTATGGCAAGGTCAGGAGCCCACACCCGCGAAAATGGGTGAGGCGAATGACAAGGGTGCTGAGGAGGCTCCAACTGCCCCAAGCGAGGTTTCGACCGGTGGGACCGTCGGGCTGCAGGAAGACATACGACAAAGCGTTATATACCTCACAGCTGACTCTGAGGACGAACTCGCCGAGCTTAAGCCCGAGGAGACCTATATTATCGGTGGTATCTGTGATCACAACCGCTATAAGGTTAGCTGATCTTTCATCAGAAGGTGCCGATCACAGTAATGGATACACTCACATAGAATCTCTGTCTGAACAAGGCCAAAGAGTCTGGCATTCGGACTGCACGCCTGCCTATTGGTCGTTATCTTGCATCGCTACCCACTCGCAAGGTTTTGACCGTCAATCAGGTCTTTGAAATCCTGCTCAAGTGGGTGGAAACAAAAAGCTGGGAGGAAGCGCTGTATGCTGTGGTCCCCAAGCGTAAATTTCAGGTCGGGGGCAAGGGCGACTCTGTCACGGAAAAGCCAGGCAGCCACGCGGATGATCATGAGGACGAAGATGGGGAAGATGTGGACGCCGACGAGCCCGATCTTACAGGGCAGTAGAAGGGGAAGGAGATCGATAGATCTACACAAATGGCTCCAACTCCAGACATAAGTAGTGTGATGTATCTATATAATCGTAACACAAGGTTCTATCATTTTTCTTGTTGCATAGCCTGATTCTCCTCCCAAGTACTTGTTAGCGTCGTCCAATCCACTGGTTACAGATTCTAGGCCTGATGACTTTATTCTAGACCTGATGATAGACCGCTCTCCATTAGTATATTACACTGCCTTTTTTGATATGCCTTTCCATATAGGATCCGGGCGCAGGATTGTTTCCCTCTGGGATTTCACGACAGAAGAAGGCCACAACAGGTGTGATCAAGAAAATTACCATCTGTGGCAATAATTGCGCCCTATTTGTGTCCTCAGGAATGGCAACCGGCGGGAATTCAGCAGGTTACCCGGTCCATTGCCGCCGGCGTCAGGCATTAATTTGAAAATACAATGAGGCGTCAGATCTTTCCATGCCCCATAGTGTTTGGGCACCATCAGTAAACGAAGCTTTTTGGAATGCTGAATCATTCAAATTATGCCAAACGTCGAAGAGGCTTTACGCAGGACCCCGATATATATTCCCATAGGCCACTTAGAAATTCGCCTGATCAGGTCTTTGGAGGGAAAGAGGAGCAGGAGAAGAGGACATCTGGCACGATCCCAGCACGCCAGAAGCCAGTGCTGTCGTAGACACTTGCATTGTACATTCTTACATGGTCTGCTCACCTCATTACAGTGTCTATCAAGCTTACATGCTTGCTGTGGTGTCGATTATCTCTAGTGAGGGGGTGGGAGGCTCCAACCACAAGGGGGACCGGATGGGGTAATCCAGTTGAAATCAGGGCATATTTCTCCAGAGCCGTCATAATTCCCATGATCAAGTTCGAGATTCGTCCGTTTCACGGTCTTTGTGAAGATTCTCCTTTATAGAACAGCCTCGAAAGGGCCTTAATAGTATATTTTGCCGAAAAATCGCCTGCTACTTACAATAGGTAGGTTGTTGATAGACCACTCGGACTCTGTGATCTATCGCAAAATGGTTAGAAAGGCAAGCTTGTTGTGAGGCTTGAGCCTGACAGTATTTTAGCGAGATCGGGTCCAGTGTTTTCTAGACCTCAAAATTTGTCCTATCCAGAGCGTCTGGCTCAACGTGGTGTCCGTCCGTTCCAAGTGATTTGACTTGGACATGTTCTAAT
This sequence comes from Termitomyces sp. K1Ac, assembly GCA_017657355.1. Classification (NCBI taxonomy): domain Eukaryota; kingdom Fungi; phylum Basidiomycota; class Agaricomycetes; order Agaricales; family Lyophyllaceae; genus Termitomyces; species Termitomyces sp. K1Ac. Next base: position 30,175 of record JAGGAS010009420.1, on the reverse strand, counting down.
AAATTTCCAAATGGCCTTCCCCTATCTATGGCCTTCCCCTATCTCAGGCCAAGATGTCCGGGATTTCGAACGGCATTTCCGAATTCCTCCTAACCTGTCCATTTTGATAAAGGACCTCTAGGCGTATACATCCGGGGTCCTGCTACATGCAACGCCACGGCCGCCAGAGTAAGAATTCGATATTTCGACATCAGGCACAACCTGATGTAAGCCTTTCTAAACTGGTTATAAAGAAACATTGTTTACGGCTATATTTTGGATACGGTTATATTTTGGGTCAGGTCGATACCAAATATGTAGAGTTGTTTCCACTGAAAATTTGGAAGACTTGTGGGTGGTATTTTGCCGTGATGCCGGCTGATGCCGACGTTCCAAGCGAGTGTATCAGAGTCCATCTACATAACCGCTGTCTTCGTCTTCAGAATCTAACATCTGGTGAGTCTCGTCAGGCCTCGCCAGCGACTCGCCAACTCAACGTTATACGCTTATTTATCTCTGATCCTATCAATATTATTTTGTGGACATTTTCCGATCAACAATCCTTCGAGTCGCTTAGTATGTATTACATTTATGTATGTCCATCATAGAAGGCCATCATTTGATCGACTGTGAAGGTGGTCAGTTGTCCTCGAGTCTCGCGTCGCTCAAGTCCTCAGAGTCTTACGAAAAGTCGTCCTCTCATTTTGGCCAAGGAAATACCTGAGTCAAGAAATTACAAGCCAACAAACATTTCTGACTACATAACTTGCGCATTCACAGCTTGGTCACAACGCCACCGAACTTGGCATCTCTCACAGTTCACTGTACTTAGGGCCTGTTCGGCAAACCACCAGGCCGAAAATGACATTTCACATGTCTTTTTCCGAAGGTGGAATTCCATGACTTTCTGGGCCAGTCATCTTTGACGACGAACAACAGGTCCACACCAAAAAGGAAGTTACTTTAACCCTTTGCCAAGGAAATAAAAACTAGCCAATGGCATTATTTTCGGAAACTGCTGTAATGTCATTGGTCAGCATATTCGTGACGACAAAGTTTGCTCATTTGGTAAGTCCTTATCCAAAACAATAGTGCGAATACATATGGTCTATTCTGACCGAGCTCGACATTTCCCACATGCGATCCTGGGATCTCAGGATACCAGTCAAACGATACGTTTCGCCGGCGGCGCACGGAACACCTCCTTATAAGATCTCCTTCAAGGGAATTTTGCCGGTTCCTCGATCGAGGGGCTTCGGTTGGGTAGGAGCAGGCTTCCAACCAATCTGAATAATTAGTGAGTGTGGTAGTACCACATTGTGGGTGTCTCAAACTGACCATGTAGATAACCTGGAAAGTTGCCGGAATGGTCCCATCTTCATTTCCATGAAGCTCTGTTGAGGCGTTGAAAAATTGCGAAGTCACAGAAACTGAGCAGTAAATTCTGACCTCTGTAAATAGAAGATGCAGCTGCAAGGGTATCTCTTTTGATCATATTGCGTCTATCAAACGAAAAAAAAAAACAAGATCAGGTATAAAAACCACCACAGGCAGAGGAACCAACCGGCCAATGACAGCATTACCCTCGCCCATGTCAGACAAGTCTTCAAGCAGTTCCCACATACTGGGGTAAGCAACTTTAACTTCGTCAATATCAACAGTCAATAGCGTAAACCCTGCACGCCCCAGAAGATTGGATACGTCTCTAGTGTCTAGACTTGATTAGACCCCATATTACAGCTGCATTATAGGGAGAACTTACCAGTCATAGGAGAGATGTGTGGTGAAATTCCACCCTCTCGTTCAACTTCTGCCAATTGAAGAGCCGTCCTAGAAAATAAGGAAACATGTCCTAAGGTATCACAAGACGCTCACCTGAGTTCAAAGAGAGTTTCTCCGCCAAACATGGCTCCAAGAAATAAACCATCAGGTTCAAGGGCTTCTTTGATTTGCACCAGTACTCCTGCAACGCAAGATATGAGTGCACAGCAGGAGAAGATACAATAGCGGTAATACGAACCAGGAAGGTCGTTGACCCAATGAAGGCTTAGGCATGATACAATTGCTTCTTGCGAGTTCGGTTCAACGACTTGAAGCAAGTCTTCTTCCTCCGCGTGTAATCTTTGAACTTCAACTATTCTAACTTAGACTAGAGTCAATAGTTCGTGAGAGTACACCAACCTTCAAACTCGGAGTCTGGATCTCGGTGCAATGTCTTCTCTGAAGGAATGGCTCGTATATCAAAAGTCAGACTATTGAAGATTGTGCGTACCGGAAGCGTCAATCAGAATGCATTTCTTTGTTTTATCTAATTCTAGCAGTTTAGAGAAATGACCGGGACCTGAGCCTAAGTCAAGGATGGTATTGAACTTTCGCTTGATATCCTACAGAACAATACATAGTATATCAGTGAACGCGCAAAATTTGAGTACCGGAACATACAAGAAAACGTTCCATCATCCTATCTGCAACCTCCTCGCGAACATAATCAACTATCCTGCTCCTCTCACCTCCGTCACGCACCGCAGCTTGGTCTTTTTGGATTCTTTTGACATTTCTATTGAAAACTTGATATGGGCCAACAGTACCCGTTCGGGGAGACGAACTGGACGACGAAATGGCCGCGAAACCACGACGGTAAGCTACGCGTTGAGCATTCGAAAGGGACATTTCGGGGGAAATTCTCACGATCTCGATTGAGTAATTTGACTAAACCCTTCGGTTGACTACAGACCGCGACCAGGTATTAACCTGGCTACCCTTCCTCTCTCTTATTTTGCGTAGATCTGCATCGAGATGTCGCAGGGGACGCCGAACAACTCTGACCTCGTTAATTTCCGTATCGTGAGTGAGGAGGAATACCGGGCCAACCTCAAACGCGCCGAGGAGGCACAGGCCCAATTGGACCACTTCAGGGCGATGAATGAGGCAGCTAAAACGGCTTATGATAAACAGCAAGAACTTTTGCGAAAGATTCAAGAAGGGAAAGAGGCAGAGTACGCGTCTTTCATTTTTCGGTATGGGCGGGCGTGGCTGATCAGACCACCAGGCGCCAACTGCAGGCTCTTTCGGGCGCCTCAGAACCAGGGCAAGTAGAATTCTGCTCTGCCGATTCTCGCTCTAACCTTTCTGTAGACTGCTTGCTTTGGCAGGCCCTTCAGGACAGGCAAATCCTTCTACCTCCAACCAGCAGTGGTGGCATTCTGCCAATGCCTACTCGCAACAGGTGACTGTTCTTTTCGTTACCACGAAGGATGTAATTGTTAACCTTGACTTCCAATTAACAGATGTATGGAACGAATTACGCATCCCAAAGGACAAACCAAACCTCGGGGAGCTCACTGAGTAGTCGGCCGTACGGGGACGCTCTGAAATTTGTTCAGTATCCGGCTGCACAGCAACCACAGACATACCACTCTGGAATCAAATCAAGTACAAGCAGCTTCTCACTCTCCACCATTCTCCCCCCGCGGACAACCGCCTACCACTTCTGGGCAGCAAAGTGGTCAAAGTCGACCACATGCTCAGTCTGGCCAAGGGGCCGCTGTCCCTAACTTTGTGACTTCTTCCGGAATGCAGCAATATAAAACCCGTATATATCGTATATTGTGCTTCCTTGTTTTTTTTTTACTGAAAATCCTTTGTTTAGCGCAGCCATCTGAATCCAGTCTTACTGGGGCGTTAGATGGATCGAAAATGTCTCGGGTTCGTCATTTTGGTCTTCTTGCAATGATTCTGATACTAACCGGTTTACAACCGTAGCCATCTCAGCCTGCACTATCCACTCCAACACCGTTGCCGAAAGTACCAACCAAGCAGAATGAGACTGATCTCGATGCTACTGCAACGAGACTACAGGCACAACTCAATAATAGGCCACCCTCGCAATCAAATCCGGTTTCGGTGTCACTATCAGCTGTAGGTTCAAGCCAGCAAACGCATTTGCCTGCGGACGCTACCGTATCATGGCAACGGTTCAGTCAGTCTATCATAGCCTGGGCTAGTACTGCAGCTGCACCATCAGAAATGCCCCTACTCAATACCCAGTTCAAAGTCATGAAAGATGCAAAATCCCAAGTTTTCGTCACGCTTCCGGGCACTGATTTTCACGGTGCCAAAACCATCACACTCCAGACATTACTGGCTTCTGTGCAATTTCACGCTAACAACACCTCCACATCCGGTGCAGGCGTTACTGAGCGTCCAAATGTGCCAAACGTCCCAGATTCCAGGAATGGATATCGTCCATATAGTGTCCCGCAGCATCAGGCATCCCAGGCTTCCGCTCGTCCGGAAGTGTCGATCATCACTCCGGAAAACTCTGAAACTGCTCGTCCCACAACCACACCAGCTCCTACAATCCGTCCTTCCACACCTACAAGTTCAACTGCTGCACCACCGTCATCTGGGCGTACACCCTCGCAAGCAGATAAAAAAAGCCTCGCGAAGGACATATTACGCGCTCTCAGCTTTCCTTCTCTGAAGAGACCGCAGCCTGACGATGCATCAGCTGTGCTGACATCGGAACCTCCTGCTAAACGACATGCTTCCGGACCTACGCCACAAAAAAATGTCGAACAGCGTCTTGAAACTACTGTGACCTACCCACCACAAGCAGCCAGCTCTGGTCAGACATCTTCGAATTCAGTCCCCTCAAAATCTACCAACTTGGAGGAGCCACTCATCCCAAGTACATTTTCGCCGGAATCTGCATCACTGCAAAAATCGAACTCTGACGCAACTTCTTCAACAACAGTACCCAATCCCAGCCAACCATATCCTTCCTCCATACAAGCGACACCCATAGCACCCACTCCACGGAAATTACCGCAGCAAGTGACGACGAATAGCGATGGCACAGGCAGCAAAAATCTGTTCCCTGAACGACCGAAAACTCCCCTTTTCTTGCCTTCTCCATCATCATCGCCCGTTGCCGGAGTGAGTGACTCCACTCAGGGAATATCATCGAATCTCAATTGGGATGCCGTTCGACGCGCGCAGCGGGGTACTCAACCATTCTATATCCTTGTACCCCGCGATCCACTCTGGCTACAGCAACACAAGACCCAACAATCGAAAAATAAGCAGCGGCTTGTGGTTGGTGATGAGTTAGAAAGAGAGTCGAACAGCGGAGATGGAATGGGTGAAAAACAATCAACGGATGGAGGTCGGAGGACTCGGGACCGTGAAGAACAGTCAATAGAGGATGAAGGTATGACTCTGTTGTGACCCTAGTTCCAACTTGACAGTAACAAATATAAAGAAATTAATGTCATTGATCTGGACCCCGCAAACGACCTGGCTACCGGTTCGTGAGTCGTTGATGTTAACTTCCAATTCTTATACTGTGTAGACGAGTTTGAACGGGAGGCGATTCTGTTGTCATGTTCTCGAATGAGGGAACGACCCTGCAAATGGAATAGTTGTAGTGCTATCCTCAATTCCACAGAAATGCTCATACGGCACTTGGCATACGCTCATCAAGAGATTTTTGAGGTACGTAAAGAAATATTGGTATGGTTTCCTGTGATCCTGACATACACCAGGAGTTTTCTGTCTGCAGGTGGCAGAACTGCGGGCAATCCGCAGCCAATTGGGCAAGACTGTTTAGACATCTGAAAGGCCATGCACTCATTCCTTTGCAATGTGCCTACCAAGGTAATTTAAGCTCTTCATCACGGCAATCAATTGATGCCTAATTTTCGCTAAGATTGCGAGGAGTCATTTCGGACTCCACGTCAACTGGTAAAGCATCATAGAATTGAACATAGTAATGATCCAACCAAGTCCTCTGCCACGCTACTTGCCCCAACACTCGAAACCCCACCTGATGCCTTTCCATCGATTCTTCCTTCCTATCTGATCGAGCCTATTCAGCCGCCTTCGTTGACGAAGGAACGGCATGGTAGCTTGGGGCCATGGGTGAGTAATGTTGTCATCCAAGAAGTATTTCACATCCTCAATTACCGACATCATCAGGTTTTACGACAAATCGCAGGCCCTGTCAATCATGAGGTCAAGCGATATAACGCCGCATCCAAACTCCTGCAATCCCCCTCTCGATCTGATAAATGGGCCTACCAGCCTTACGACTTCCTGAATTTCCCTTCCACAAATTACTCCTCGACACCATCGCTACCTTCAAAAATTCGAGGGATGGAGGATCTAATATCTGGGGAAGTATCGGACATGGTCCATCAGGGTCTGGTCCTGTGGGGTCCTCAGAAGGAAGAGGATGAGGATGAGAAGGAAGAGGAAGAGGATGAATTATTGCCTTCCTCACCATTGTTGCAACTACAGCATTCCGATCCTGCTGTGGAAGAGCAAGTGGATGTTGATGCTGTACAAAACATGCTGGAAAGTTGATGGAAGAGGCGGAGACGAGCATAAGTATGATAGGATCACCGATGAGAGATTGTTTCCTAGGAAAGTGCCAGCAGAACGAAACGTGCCGTGGATTGGGACCCTAGAACAATAGAGTTGGTCAAGAAGACGCTACGTACGACGCTACATACTGACTCTAAGTCAGTGACTGGAAATTATCGAGATCGTGCCATAGGGCTATAATATATTTAAATATGTGCATTTAACGATAGTTTCGGATGCCATCTGAATTGGGCTGTAGTGTGGCTGGGACAGAGTCAGTGCTTGATGAGGCTTTTTGCTTAAATAAAACAAAACATCTGTCGGTAGCCATGTTGCGAGAAGCCCGACCGATCACTGTGATCACATTTCGAAGAACACGCCGCATTCGGCCTTGGGTCGCTGAGCAAGATATTCCCTTCTATCCTGTCCGCCATGGCTGGTTCCCTCGACAGCCTCGGTAAGTCCTCAGCCCGACTCTAAAATGCTTTCAGGTGTCAATTAATGATGCACAGGCCCTTCCTACATATCCGCTCACTCTGCGAATGTGATTCTATCAGAAATAAGGCCAATAGAGCTCAAGATCGAAACCCTGCAGTCAATCAATGTGTTTCTGGATGAATTTCTCTCCAATATACTCAAGACAGCGCGCTCTCTCTCACCGGACAATCTACGTACCAGCTTGCTCAGCTTACTCCCTACCACCCTTGGCAAAGAAGCACTCCTTGAAGCAGAAGTCGAGCTACGAGCGTATTGGGATCGGACACCAACCACTGATGCAGGTCTTGAGGATGACCCAGAGGTGTTTCATTTTCAATGGGCTTTCGAGGTTCATTCTTTATTGTCGCTCCTTCAATTTGCCTCCGCTGAACTAGCACTTGCCAGTTATTGCGACTCAAATGTGAAGCTTACTCGACCCTTAACCAATCTGACGGGGACCGAACAGCTGAAAGTCGCACAAACGATATAATGGGTGCCACGGGAGGGACACCGCCTAAAGCTGCGTTAATAGCACCCGCTGCTCTGTATCTCACGGCTATCCTTGAGTACGTTTCCAGAACCCACATGTTGTTTTCTTCCTGACTCGTCCGTTCTACACACAGATCCCTGTGCGAGTAAGTTTTGAAGCATTTTCTTCCGATTTCCTCAGAAATTACACGTCCCTTCAGGCATATTTTGTCCAATGTGGGTCGTGTCGTCGCACGAGACAGCAGCCGTACCAATGCAACTACTCAAGATTTATTCATTGCTCTATGCGAAGATCATACTATCTATGATCTATTTAAGAGGATGAAAGGCACGTCATGATGGCACCGAATTCAATGGACATCGCTCAGGCTGGAAATTTTTCAGTTTATGAACAGATCGAACAACTATCCAAACCTCCCAAAGTACGTCGAAGTAAGTCGTTTACAAGGAACGAAAAGCCTTCGCGCACGTCTTCGCCTCAGCAAGATTTGTCTTCAAATAAGGATCCCACTTCGGAAACTCAGGCTCTTGTCATAACAACTAACACAGGCTCTACTGCTACTGGCAATCCTGGGTCTAGATCTTCGTTTGAAAAGACACGACCTATGAAAATGTTTAAACCTACCAGTAGATCGTCCGGTGACGGAGATGTTCCCCACAGTCACAGGAGGTCTAACTCGTCTGTTAGTGAAAAGAGCTCCAGGCATACAACAACTTTTATCGAGGACTCAATATACGAGGTTGGTAATGGGATGACTCTGATTACCACCTTCTGACTTTGTACAGAATAACACGCTCCAGCAAGAATTTGATGACCTGATGCGTTCGTCGTCAACTATGAAAGTATCACTCACGCCTGATCGTTTGAAGACTATGGAGGTATGTGATCACCTCTGATTAGTCATCTATCAATCTTGATTTCCCCAAAAGGTGTACAAGCAGGAAAGAGAACGCGGAAATCGGCGGGGAGGTGTATCAGAATCCGAAAGTTCATCTGTTCCACTACGAGCAACCGGTCGTCGCCCTTCTCTTCTCCACCGCGTTGATTCCATCAAGGAGGACGAAGAAGAGAGTGGAACAAAATCTCCTCTTCCTAGTACTCGCAATCGCCAGGCTAGCGTCAGTTCTCGTCCGTCCACCGCGCCAGCTCCCAGCCGTATGCGGTCGATCTCCACTTCAGGGTCCAGTGCTGCGTCACGGTTCTTTGGAAGGACGTCTCATACATCCACACCTGCTCTCGTTTATCCCACTACAACTGATCAATCTCCAATGCAGAAACACTCCAATATCATCAAGGTCCAAGACCCCTCTCTCCCTCCACGTACACGCAAACTTCAACGTAACCGAGAATCCCTTGATTTGGATGAAGTCATGGCTGGGTCGGACGACGATGAGTTCTTTGCCTTGGCTCCTGCATCAAAATTATCAGCCAGACCGGCGGCGGCGGCGACGACCCCCAGACGCAATGGTCAAACTACCTCTGCAAATACTAAAGATTTGATCGACTTTCTTGCGGAGGGACCGCCTGACGTCGGAGGGCAGATCTCTCGCAATACCAGTGATGGACCACTCTATGGGACCACACAAATCGGAAAACCGAAGGGCACGGGAAGATTGCAAAGGATGATATCTAAATTGTCTCTGGGCAATGGGGACCGTCCACGCGCAACTGATGACATCTCAAGGTCACCTGCACCTCAAACTAGAACGATCCCTTCACAGTCGCTGATCAATCTTGCCAATCACCCGGTCCCCCCTCGCCCGCCTCCAGCTTCTCAACGCATCTCGTCTCCCGAATCACCTCATGACTCCTTCGAGGAACACAGTCATACCCCTCCACGTTTGAGGAGCGCATCCGTTGGTCAACAAAAGTTGCCTTCGGACGCTGGCAAGCATTCAGGGCCTGTCTTAGTACCATCCGTCCGTCCATCTCCCGTGCAGCGAGAATATAACAGAACCGTTATGCCTAACCAAGAGAATGAGCCCGCTCAGCAATCTTCCAATGGCAAAAGACAACAGCACGTTAACGCCAACGGACTTGTGCAACTCCAACGTACAGTCGATGCTGTCCGACCAGATGTACCCCATCAGGTCGCAACACCTACACCACCCGCATCGCCAACCCCACCCGCATTGCCACTTCGCAAATCTCCACCAGTGTACGTCGACCCGAATACACAGCCTCATATTTCACACGAGGATGCACTCCACATGCACCGACTTTTCTCGAGGGCCACAACAGCCGACGAATGTCGTCTCATTCTCGATATGTTCCTCGCTAAGACTGGTGTACTGGACATCAAAACAATTGATGGACACCCTCCCACCAGTGACCAGGCTGCTGCCGTAGACCCACGTCTCGAAGCATCTCTGTTGGAGCTGTTCCTTGGAGGTGAAGCTACTGTCACCATTAATTCAGACCATAAATCGACTCAGGAAAACCCGAAATCGGTCACACCACTCGTAGAGGAAATGCCACAGGGGAATGTCACTATGATGAAGGGAAGGTCTTCCAAAGAACCATCTATCGCGCAACAGGAGGCTGCTCAGTTCGCACAAAATCATTACCCAGTGCCGGCTTAATTTGTATGTTATATGTCAACACTATGCTTTGGAGTTCACTGTACACTTATCATTTATTTAATCTTCATTACTTGGATTCATTTCTTTAGCTCATTATGGCTTAGGTCGATAAGGATTATATCAGTGTGGAATTAAATATAACAAATTGGTAAAATACTTTTCTGCTCATCGCACCTCCAACGAGACTGCGATGCCCATTGACGCCAACTCTGCGCAAAGGTAACGGAAGACGTAGGGCACAGCAACAACATCAAGATCACCTCCCTTAGACGCCCCTCCGAGAACATGTTGCGAGGTGATTGCGACGCGAACATCCGCTTTGGGCCTTTGCAAGTGTTGGCCTGTCTCCAAGACCTGCCGCTCCTTCTCTTCCTCCTCCTCAGCGGCTGCGCGACATGTCCTACAGTATTCACCGCCTGGACCGGTTGCCTTCATCGAGCTTGACTCTCCTACTGATACTTCTCCGAGGCTGATGTCCTCGTATCCCAGAGAGATAAGGCTTCCACATGTGCGGCATACCCAAGCCGTCGAGTAGTCGGAACAGTTCATCAATCTGTCTTGTAGCAGGAATGACGTGCCATGTGCAATAAGGGCATCACGTTCCATCTCGCCAAATCGTATTCCTCCGGCTCGTTTCCGACCCTATTCAAAAGTCGAGATGTTTGAATGACATTGATAAATGAAAAAGAGAACATCGACTCACTTTGACAGGTTGTCGTGTTATGGGATCAACGGGCCCTGTGGTACGTACTTGGAACTTGTCGAGCACCATGTGCCTTAGACGTTGGTAGTAAACAACGCCAAGGTAAATGTCGGCGGCAAACTCTTTGCCTGTAATCCCTGAATACATAGGTTCGTTGCCATAGTAGTTGTAGCCAGCGGCGAGAAGTTGCTCTCCAAAATAATCGATGGCGGTGTCTTTCTCGGAGAACCTGATGAAATCGTGAGATCGATCACTTGAAATCAGGACGAAAATAAAACACACTTGAAAGGGGTGGCATCCTGCGCGACCCCATGCATCGCACCTGCCTTGCCTGCCATGCTCTCGACCAACATGCCAATGGTCATGCGACTAGGGAATGCATGAGGATTGATAATCACATCTGGTTGCATCCCACTCTCGCTGAATGGCATATCTATCGCAGGCCACTTCTGCGAGCAGACACCTTTCTGTCCGTGACGGGACGAGAACTTGTCACCGATTACCGGAGAACGCGTTATCCTAAGCGTAATCTGAACCTTTTGTAATTCACTGTCACCAGCATCGTTACCTGCGTTTCTTATCAGTAAATTGCAGGATATGTATCTGACTGACAATTTACCTATAAGGCGAACTTGATCGACATGTGCAGTTTCGTCGCCCTTATACTTAACGAACTGTGTACGGCGCTTGGTATCGTCGATATATGCAATTAATGGCTCCCCAGGGCCAATAATTGCGCCGATATAGGGTAGACCATCAAGATCAATTGTCTCCACACATGGGTGAACTCTGTCACCAGATAGTCTGATGTCCTTACCAATGCCGAAGTGTAGATTAGGCGTAGTAGATGATTTGACAGCGCCTTTCACATCTTTCAGATCAATGATTTGTGACTTGTAGACTGTTCCATATGCGAAGCCTCGTTCGTGCGCTGATTTATTGAGAATCATGGCGTCTTCCATGTCATACCCTGTGTAAGAGATAACAGCGACGATAGCGTTGGTGCCATTTGGGAAGGCATCCATCGCATAGGTGTTGTGTAAGGCAGGGCGAACAACCGGACTTTGACCACTTTGTAGCCGGTAAAGTTTGTTGTCTGTTCTGTGGCGAAGAGCTGTTGAAGGAGTTCCCATCGTTTGTTTACCCATCTAAATAAATTGTCAACTGAAGTATATCAAGTCGAGAACACGAATCCATGTACCTGGCACTGGTAGATATTCCGTGGGCTCTGAATGAAAGATTGTTAACAGAAAGTAGAATGTAACGATCGGTGTTCTTACTTGATTAAAGTCGGAGAATGGAGTAAGGTTGGCAAGGATTGAAAGGAAGTTGGTAGGGTTGTGTTCAACATGAGTCGAAGCATCTGGTTCGATTTCTTCTGGAGTGACTGCAATGTTCATATAGACCTGTTCAAAGGGACCAACTTGATCATCACGCCCATTTGAAAGATACTTGACTGGTCGCATCATCCTTGCTCTTGAAGAGAAAAGGAACAAGCCAGGATATTGACCTCCTTTAGATTCGGGCACCAGTCCAATTTCTAGATCCAATGGAACTTCGTGCATTCCTTGAGTCTTCCATATACGCAGATTCTTGGCAAGTTGTGCTGCCAACGACGGTCGCGCCCATCCTATGACACGCCCGTCAAGTTGAACGCAGATATTCTTCTGGCCGTCTATTGAGGGAGCAAAAGCCTGGGTCATTCCATGGGCAGTTTTTCCGCAACGATGGTAAAACCGGAAGCTTGCTGCAGGTCGAGACCTGTGGGTGAGACAAGGTTTCCGGTTGCGAGGAAATTTGCAAGCTTTGCACCGATGTCGAAATTTACTTTCGTCAGGACCTTCATAAAATATTTCTCTGAGGAAAGTCATTTTCGTGAGGGATTAAGATTGGGTCAGGAACCCACTGTCATTGAAATCCACAACGGCTCCATTTCGCACGTCAGTCCTGACAGTAGTGCGAATATTATTGAGAATTTCACCCATGCGTTCCTTGATGATCATCCCATATAAGTGTCCCGGAAGTAGGACCTCTTGATGTTGAGGTGAATCGGGATTATCAGCGCAGCATGAAGATGCTACAAGCGCGTAAAGTTTCCGAAGCATAAACCTATCGACTATTAGAGAAGGAAGAAAACCTGGTCATTGTCACACGTACAAGAGCATCCGGAATTTATCTCGTGGCGACTCCAAATGGACAAGTATCATCTTCTGGATCAAATAGGCACCCAAGGCAGCATTTGTCCAGTCCTCAGGCATATTCAGCAAGACACGGAATTTGTCGCCCAGGTATTCCAAGCATTGTTCTCCAGTATGCATAGTGAACATCTTAAAGCTCCGTAAAAGCAGCTCGACACGGTCAGATAGGAAAGTATTCTCGTAGTCCTGCATCATGATACCCTCAAAGATCTCCCGATCTGAAGCGCCAACAAGAGCCTTGAGCACAAGCATAATGGGGATCACGTATTCTTGTTTCCGCAGACTGAAGCGAAGCATCGCACTTCCATTTGACAGATAATGAAGGTTGTTAGTGACGCTAGTTTGATCAGGCCGGACACAACGTATTTGAACTGCGTATGGAGTGTATGATGGACCGCGATTGGAGAATGAGGGACGAATAAGGGAAATGACATGATTGCGCCGAGGGAGAATCAGGTAACGAATAAGACGCTCGTTTCCGTTTATGACGAAGTAGCCGCCGAATTCCTCTGGTTCTTCGTGGTGGCGCACAAGGTCTGCTGCAGACATGTTGCGAAGGTTGCATCTAACGGACTGAAAATCATTCAATCCCGCGATCTGGAAAAGTAACCATTACACGTACTCGGACCATGATGGGCACTAATCCGCAATCTTTGAAAGTAGTATGCACTTGACCCGAGTTATCCGTCCAACATAGTTTCATGTTCATACGACCTCGATATGATGTCAACCGTTCTCGTGCCTAGTATGGGGATAATTAGCCAGATATTGATTTTATGAATGATTTTCGATTATTACTTCTGAAGGGTATACTCGTATGTCTTTACACTCTGGTTGTAGTCTTTCTACGACTTGGGGACGCCCTATTGCGACGTGATCGATCCATACTGGCTAGACGTTATGTTTCCTTTTGTCTGTTAAAGGTAAAAACCACTCACTTCTCATACGGTTCCCCCACCCAGTAGTTCCAGTTTCTGGATTTGTTACCCCAGATCCATCAAACACAACACGTTCTCCAATGTCTTTTATCGCGAGAGACAGAAGTCCTCGGCCATCGCCATCACCTGCAGGTAGCCCAGAGTCATCAAACAGAGCGTTGAACGATTCGATGTGAGGAGCCACAAATTCGTTCAAGATATTGTATGTCGAGCCATCTTTGGGTGGTTCTCTGAATGCCTTTTCTCGCGCTAGTGTGTTGAAAGTAGGAACTTTCTTCGTATTTGCGGAACCATCAGGCATTCTGTGAACCAGTACAGGCTGAGGCAGAACTTGGTCTCAACAGGGCTGCCGTCTCGAAAAATTGAGCACGTGATCTGCACGGAAGCTAAATCTGATGATTCACGGGACCGTGGGTGCCGGAGATTGAAAGACTTTGAAAGTTCGCGTTGAAAGTGTTATCGAGCATTGGGGAAATCATACATAACTTCCTGCTCCCTTTACGATGTTCAATAATGTAACGTCCTCGTGGGCGACCCCACAACAAAATCAGCAGCCACAGCAGCAGCAGCCAAGCGCTTTTGGGCAGCCAGCGGGTGGCTTTGGTTCCTCTGGTGAGTCAAACTTGATGGTTCGTTCAACACGCCGCAGACAATTGTTTTAAAGCCTTCGGCACCGCAGGCCCAAGCGCTTTTGGTCAACCTGCGCAACAACCTCAGGCAAACTCGATGTTTGGTAACCTAGGCGGCACGCCAGCTACGAACACTAACACCGGCTTTGGTGCGCCTTGATATTTTTTATCGCATCTTATGCTTATCCTGTACTAAAAAGGCGCGTTCGGAGGAACCAACACTTCTCAAAGCACTACTGCAAATCCAATGTTTGGAGGCGCAAAACCATCTACAGGCTTTGGCGCGTTCGGGGGAGGAACTAGTGCTTTTGGTGGAGGAGGTGCATTTGGTCAAACCAACACTGCCAGCGGTTCTGGCACAGGAGCGTTTGGGCAACCTGCATCGACAGCGACTACGAGCGCGTTTGGAACCGGCAATTCGATTTTTGGTGCTAGCAAGCCTACGACGGCGTTTGGCACCACGACAGGTACGATTTGCAATTGCTATTCAACTTCTAATCACAAATTTATCATGGTCTCCAATATCAATCCATCTCTTGCATGCCTGCCTATCAAAGCACTTCAGTTGAGGTACGTCAAAGATTTCCATGTTCTTTTTCGTTGATTTTTCTCACAGATCATAACAGGAAATACGCCTTCAAGATTACAACCAAGGGCGGAAAACAGCGAGCACTTTCGGCCCTGGAACGTTCGGTACCGCCCAATCCACCGCGGGAACGGGACTTTTTGGTGCACCAGCAGCTCAACAAACCCCAGCATTCGGAGCTCCTGCGACCAACACAGGTGGATTTGGTGCCTTTGGTACCAATAACACGACGACAACTCCAGCAACGACTGGTGCTTTCGGTGGTGGAGGCGCTTTTGGTCAACCCCAGCAGCAGCAACAGCAGCAGCAGGCTGGCGGGTTTGGCGCGTTCGGATCAACAACACAACCTCAACAGCAACAGACTGGCGGCGGACTGTTTGGGGGCGGCGGCGGAGCATTT
The DNA here is from genome assembly GCA_017657355.1 of Termitomyces sp. K1Ac. Classification (NCBI taxonomy): domain Eukaryota; kingdom Fungi; phylum Basidiomycota; class Agaricomycetes; order Agaricales; family Lyophyllaceae; genus Termitomyces; species Termitomyces sp. K1Ac. The sequence goes on along the minus strand of JAGGAS010009420.1, from coordinate 14,827 downwards.
GGTTCTACTGCATCTAAACCTTTCGGTGCATTTGGAAGTGGAGCTGGTAAGTAGTAATCGTATTCCGATGCTTAAGCACTGTGCCTGACCGGTCTCAAGGATCCACGACTAATGCCTTCGGCGGTGGTGGAACGTTTGGACAGAACCAGCAGCAACCGACACAACCTACTGGCGGGCTATTCGGATCCACTAATAACACTACATCCACTACCAATAACGCCTTTGGAGGCTTTGGTGCATTTTTTTCTATGGTTGAAGTTGTTTCTTTTTCTTACTTAATTTCAGGTAACAATAACGCCAATAAATCTGTATTTGGCCAAACTACAACAACACAACCGACGACTGGTTTCGGGGCTTTCGGTTCAACTCAGCCACAACAAAATCAGCAGCAGCAACAAACGAACCCCTTGTTTGGTGGTGGCGGAACTGGTACTGGCCTCTTTGGCCAACAGCAACCACAGCAACAACAGGGCACCCAACAACCAGCTTCCAATTCATGTATGTCGTCCTTCTATATATGGTTCTGTAACTTGACCATATTTTCTTAAGTGTTTGGTGGGGGCCAAACAAACACTACTGGGGGTCTTTTTGGTGGTGGTGGTGGTGGTGGTCTTTTTGGCAACAATAATCAGCAGCAACAACAACAACAGATGCAACAACCTGCTCAAACTGGTGCCTTTGGTGCCTTTGGCGCGAAGCCCGCTCAGCCCGCGGGGGGACTTTTTGGAGGTGGAACTTTTGGACAGTCAGGGAACACCAACACCACCCAGCCAGCACCCTCTCTTTTCGGAAGTACGCTTGGTGGCCAGCAAAATAACCAAACAACGACCACCGTGGGTTTGTTCGGCAAGCCTGCGCCTGCTTTAGGTGCCTCAACTTCTAACGGTGGGGGCGGGCTCTTTGGTTCGACTACTCAGACTGGTGGACTGTTCAACACCTCCACAACTGCTCCTGGTGTTCAGGGTACGCTCACAGCGTCTATATCTGAACCGATAGGATCCGACCTCCCCATCTTCGATCTACTTCCTCCCGGCCCTCGTCTCCTTGATCTTGACACCTCTCAAAAGAAAAAACCCGGATTCTTTGTGGACGTACCGACACGGTCGCCAATGCCTCGCGTTGGATACACGCCCGCCAATTCAAAACTTCGAGGATTTGGCGCGTCATCCTCCTCACCAGCTCCTCCGTCCCCTTTTGCTGGCAGCCTTTCGTTGAACTCTAGCAAGACTAACGGATTGTCTCTCAGCAGAGTCGCGGACAATTCCCAGGGTTTTGATGCCTTCCTTCTTGGTCGTAGCTCTAGTCCCGCACTTGGAAGTGGCACGAGGCAGAGCGTGAAAAAAGTCATCTTAGACAAGAAGATTGAGCCTACGGAAATCTTCGTCAAGTCCGGTGGCTCACCTGGTGGGCTTCGTGGCGGCAAAGTTGTGTTCAGTCCAGCACTCAGCGCGGCATCACGCGAAAAGGACGCGCAGGCAGCGCTCAATCCTAGCAATGTGACCGAGTCCCCGACACCTGCTCCTCGGCCAAAGAATACCCCTAATCGCTTCACAGCGCAAAGCCAACAAGCTGCTGAAGATGGCCAGGGACGTGAACTTGAGGAAGGCGAATATTACGTGAAGCCTGACCTTGCGACCCTCAAACAAAAGGGGTATGACGAATTGTCCTCTTTCAATGATCTCGTCGTTGGTCGGGTCGGGTTTGGAGAGATCCATTTCTTGGAGCCTGTCGACTTGACTGGATTGCCGAAACTTGGGGCGCTGCTTGGGGAAGTTATTCGGTTCGATGAAAAGGAGTGCAGCGTCTATCCGGAAAGCGATGATGTTGACAAGCCGCCACCAGGCTCAGGACTCAATGTCGCGGCGCGTTTATCATTATTGAATTGCTGGGCTGTCGACAAGGCTACACGAGAACCTATCAAGGACGAATCGCATCCCAGTGCGGCCAAGCACCTAAAGCGCCTGAAGAAAATCTCTCATACCCACTTTGAGAGCTTCGACATCGTGGACGGCAAATGGACTTTCAAGGTCGACCATTTCTAAAGTGATGGTCTGAATTATTTCTCTTCTTATTATTTCAGAGTACCCACATGGCAGTAGTGTAGTAATTTTGAGTTACGTACAGTAGTTTACATCGTACATATTTACCTGTTGCAATACAATGTGCTTTCCATCGATAATAGGAGCGAGTGACACGGTTTGAAAGTCGCTCGATGGGGTGAACCGGAAGTGAGACTGCGTGGGTTCCGTAATGACCCACATGATAACAGCCTAGACCTATATGATGCCATTGAACTAATATAAGAAACTTCAAACATAACGACATCACCTATCCAAAACACCCACCCCATTTCCCATGAAGGTCTGCTCTGCTCACCACTAATCTTCTGTCGACTCACCACTTTGTAGCTCGCTTCTCAAGAAGATATTGAAGGTCACGCAGCCGCCTCGCGTCGCGGTGCCATTGAAGGTACGGTACTGAGCGGCATTGCTGCCCTCGGTGGTTCATATTACGCCCATCGTCGTTTCCCTGGATATCGTGCGCTGCCCCTCTCGCTCAAATTCCTCGGTGTCATCATTATTGTCGCTCCGTGTCTCTCTATTCAGGCTGAACGCCGTGGCCTCGAGTACGACAAATCCAAATGGTGCGTCGGTCCAATCACAGGCAAGAAGAAGGTCATAACATCGATTCTGTAGGGAGGGAGAAGGCGTTCGGTTCTTGCATAACAGGCAGATGTCGGAGGACTCTCGTTGGGAGGAGTTGTCGACCAGAGATAAATTGGCTGATTGGGCAGATCGTCACCAGTACAGTTTGATCCTCGGTGGCTGGGCGTCCAGCTTGGCCTTTGCTGGAGCTATCATCTCGCGAGACAAGTGCGCCTTTTCGATTAGATCTGCGGCTTAATGTTTATCTCGACGATTTAGGGTCCAAACAACCGCGCAGAAGGTACTCCAAATTACCACACGAATGTCCATTGACAACCTAATCGATGATTCGCAGGTTGTCCAGGCCCGTATGTGGGCTCAAGGATTGACCATTGGCCTTCTCATCGTCGCTGGTGCTCTGACTCAGACGAAGCGTGCCGCAGCTGCTAAACACGTAAGTTTTTTATGGTACTGGACATAGTCTCCGTTGACATTTTGCTATTAGCCGGTTACAGATCACTCTTGGAGAGATCTGGTAAGTCTCTCGGTGTAGTCCATCTTCATCAAATTGCTAACCTTGTCTCGTAAGTTGGAAGCCCAGGAACAGGAGGCGCGAGAACGTGCCGCACTTAAAGAACAAGCCACGCCCCCGAGCCGCCGTGTTCCTGCAGTAGCAGCATGAAATTGTCATTGATCTATCTTCGACTCATACATACATACTGCAAACCTCCATATCTTTACTTTGGTCTTCAACAATCATGGCATCCCTACCTCTTGATCTCCCGCTTTCCAAAGAAAAATTGGACGAGATTAATGCCCATCTCAGTAATCTCACCCCGGAAGAGATCCTCAAGTGGGCTGTAGATCATATACCAGGCCTGTATCAAACGACGGCCTTTGGACTCACTGGGCTCGTCGCGATCGATATGCTCTCGAAGATCACGTCCTCCCCGCCACCTCTTATCTTTCTTGATACCCTTTATCACTTCTCAGAGACATACGAACTCGTAGAAGATGTCAAAGCGAAGTACAACGTTCCAATACACGTCTACAAACCCGAAGGATGCAATAACGTGAAAGAATTTGAAGCCAAGTATGGAGACAAGTCTTGGGAAACGGATGAAGATACCTATGATTATGCCGTTAAGGTTCGCTCATACATACAACAATCTAAACGATCTAACCTACGCCTTATCTTGGTAACATTTCAGGTGGAACCAGCACGTCGCGCATATGCAGATCTAGGTGTCAAAGCTGTGATCACCGGACGACGAGCATCTCAAGGTGCCGACCGGGCCTCTCTCCAGCCACTCGAAGTCGATTCAACAGGCCTGTTGAAGCTCAATCCGCTCTTCCAATGGAATTTCCATCTCGTGGAGTGGTATATTAACGAAAACAAAGTTCCAAGAAATAAGCTGCTTGATCAAGGCTATCGAAGTGTTGGCGACTGGCATAGCACAACGAAAGTTGTCGAGGGTCAGGACGAGAGGGCCGGGAGATGGGCCGGGAGGGAGAAGACTGAGTGTGGATTACACAAGGACTATTTTACCATGAAGGCTCAGGCGAAAGTTGATGCTGGTACGTAAACCTTCTCATACGACTGGTTCCAATCAATTCACAATTCAGACGTTTCTATAGCATGACCTCGTCGGGGCCGTTGTTGATCTTCTGTATTACGCCACTCCGCATGCCAGGTCGTCATATTACCGCCACTTTGATCTTTGGTTGATCTAGGCCCGTTTCGTTAGATTATAACCCTGTTGTATCGTTAGGAATTCTATACAATGTAACACACGTGTTGACAACTCCAATTGGCATAATGAGACCATTGGTCTGTTTGCCAGCACTGACGCCGATGAAGGAAATTCGTGCGGAGACAAAAAGTCCAAATTGGGTCGCAGTCATTTTTGATTCCATCCTTCTAGCTGCCAGGTGTTTTCTGGCGGAGTCCAACCAGTCCTTCCATGTCTTATAATTGTCTTAAAACCCGATATTCTTTCCAGGGTATCCTTCAATCCATCAGAGCTCAACTTCCCCCAACCATTTCACTCAGATCCTTTCCATACTTTCCTTATAAGCTCAGCAAACCACTTGAACCGATGGCTCTCGTGTAAGTGGAGCCTTCGGCCGATGGCAGTCGCCAATATTTACCATAGCACTTTAGACCAGATTTCGGCCCTGGTGGACGCGACTTCCCACCACTCCCAATCATCCACTCGTCTGACATCGAACAGAGGGTCTATACCCATCGCAGTCTTTATGCACGGCCGACGCACGTTTTCGAAGATCATCCCAGTGATCCCAGTCCGGATAATGAGAAGTAAATCATTTTGCATCACCTATTATTGTTTCGTCGATCCAGCGTTGCTTAGGCTGGAACATCTCGGTGATGCCGTCCTAGGTCTTTGTGTGACCAACCTCATGATGCGACTGTATCCCGGACTCCACGTCGGTCCTTCTACTGTAAGTGCCCTACTTGTACGGTATGGCCCAGTGAACATTTCCGAGAACAATCCACGATCCGGGCCGCCTCGATCTATATTGAGACGTTATCATTAAAGTACAAGCTTCCTGATCGCCTACGTTTGCACCCTGCCCAAGCGATCACTTTGCGTGCCTCAATACATATTCAAGGTGGGCTTCAAGAGTCAGTCAAGTTCACAGTACATATCTCATACTCGTTTCCTTAGCTGATGTCCTCGAGGCGAGCACTTATATTACCGTTGACATTCTCATCTGATCAAGTTTATCACAGTCGTATATCGGAGGACTCTTTCATGAACAGGGCTTGGAGGCGGTCAATCGCTGGCTGGAACCACTTTTTACGCCCTTCGCAATCTCTGCGTATCAGGTAGTCCGCTTGCAGTACGGTCTCCCCAGGTTGCCTACGCCTTCCTTATCTCCTCATTCGACCACCTCGAGCAACGCTTTATCCCCCACGACCACCATTGGACACCTTGCGCTCTTTAACCAGCAGTTGCAAAAGTCCGATCGCTCCGTGGAGTGGGTCTACTCTGATGTCCCTGAAGAAGGTCCCGAGGTTGATGAGCTTGCAAAACGCGCATCGAAGACGACTCCGGTGTGGTATGTCAAGGTTCTCATTGATGGCGAGTTCTATGGAAAGGGGAGAGGGAACACGAAGAAGGCCGCAAGAAATGAAGCTGCTAAAGTTGGTTTGAAGAGATTGGGAATAATAGTGTGGTACGTAGGACTTGCCGAGTCCGGTGCTTTGAGCTCTTCTGATACATTTCTTTGATATTTCCCATGATTCAGATTCTCAGATGATCACCCTTGCACGGTTTCTCCAGACTTGTGCTGGATATGTTGATCACACGCCAGCTCAAGTGTGTAGAGGCTGTGGGTCGGGTGTAAATGAACTAATCTCGGCTGGTCTGATGACTATCTCTGTTATCTACGTTTCGTGTGCTTTCTATATGTTCAATTATCTACGTCCTCGGACCCTTGTGATTCATATACCAATGTATGTTATGTATCAGTGGTCTACGTCGAATTATCACTTGTCACATTTATTGCAACTACTTGCTCTGATCAACTGACTTTACTCTTGGGGCCCGGCCCCAATCTCGTATAAGAGCAAGAAGCTATGTAATAACCATCCAAACAACTCGTATGGGGTAAGGAGTACAACATGTGATAAGAATATAAATCGACTCTATTTTCCACAGATCAGCGTCTCTACCTATATAAGATTTCCTTCTCAAGCAAGGGAATACACGGGTAAACGTGTGAAGCGGATTGAGGGCCAGAAACAGATAGATGCATGAAAAGGTATATTGTAGTAAAGAGAGGTAACATTTCATGCACCGGTCGAGTAGAACCTGTAAGCAAAGTAACCCCCAAGAAGAGCAAGAGGAAGGAAGTAAGATAGGCTGTTTAGAGGTTAGTGGATCGTGGAAAGATGGATGGGATCTAACACACTTCGAACCCTTCTCGACGGCACCTGCCATCCGAGATGCTTGCGCGGCCGCCGCACCTGACTTTAGCCTGACGTCCTGTACTCATTTCTATCAGTCTGGAATAGTGTGACGAATGGTGATAGCGTACACCACCCTCGAATTCACCGATGAGCATGCCAGGGAGCAGGTCGCGAGCCTCGTCTGAGTGGCCGACGTCCTCAAAGGCTTCTGTCGCATCTTGACCTGTAGGATGAAGGCAGCGTCGATGTCTGAGATAGAAATGTACCGCGGTCCGGAAAAATGCCACGTACCACCTTCAGCCATGATAACCTCGTCTCCTCCAGGGTGCTGTAGAGCTTTAGCTTTAGTCACGAGGCAAGGATAAGATGGACCGTACCTCGTCAATGAATCTCGTAACATCGTAGACTGTAGGAAATCAAATGAGCCAACAAAGACGAATCAACATTGAAAATAGTACAGACATAAACGAAGGTGTCTACTCGGTTTAGTACTCGAATGACCATGGAGAAACTGGTAACAGTTGGACATTCAAGCGTGGACCAAGGATTGCCGCGAAGGTTGTTCTTCCACGCACAAGTTAAGGAAACGAAGGCAGTTAAGGCCATGTCCCTAGGCATTCGCAAGTGGGTTCAAAAAGTGATAAAAATTGCAAGAGAGTCGGTCACTCAGAGATAGAATCGCATTACACATCAAGGAGGTCAGGGAGGTAAGGAGGTCAACAAAGCACAAGGAAGTTGCTTAAAAAATGGTGGTTTATATATGAGATGAGATTCAGATTCCGACGCCGAACAGAGCCAAACACATGATGTGGCTGAGCACCTGTCAACGCCTTCAACTTGTACCATCATCACCCTTTACGCGGCCCAGCGCCTTGCTGTGAGTCCCAGCCCCATTGCCCTCCATGGACAGCGACACCTCAGATATCCTTGGCGGTCCGACATCTCTTAACGCGCGCGACAGTCAGTCTGGATGGTGGAAAAGTCTTCCATTTGGAGCAAAATCGGTTTTCACTCTCATAGTCCTTTTCATTCTCTACGTTGTCGGTGCTCGCGTGCGGGAGATTTTTCTTGTGTGGCGGGAAAAGGCCCACAAGTTGTGAGTCATATTTTTTCTCTTTGATAATGCATCTGATGGCTTTTCTAGGGCTATGCGACGAAGACACGGTATACCGGACAATGACCATCGACCCTTCAACGTGGCTTATGCAGCTGTGCTACGCGCTCGACAGGAAGATGAGGAAAAGGCGAGAAGGGTGAGGCTCCAGGAAATGGTACAGGATGCACCGCCTGACCAGGACCTACGGCAACGTAATGGTCCGTGATTCTCCTCTTGGCACGGAAATCTTATCTTTTCTTAATTCTCTTTCTACACAGGATTTCCACGCGGTGTCGCAACAGGTTCATCGAACTCTTTTCCCGGTCGCTACGAATCTGTCAATGTGATCTCATCGACCTATGGCCGCGCTGGCGGTTCTAACCAGTACGCGGATTTCTCTTGATGGTGTTTCAGGAGTTGATTGTTTTCTAGTTCCCGTCCTACGTTTACTTCACGATCTGGTACTGAAGAATACTACAATCCTAATCCAGCCGTTCGCATAGCCGATCCTGAAATCGATAACAGTCCCACACAGTCGCGTCTTTCTCGTCGAGCTGCAAAATATATCGGTGACCAAGGTCGTAGACATGGTCCCAAAGGTGGTGATGAATCGGATTATACCAGAAAGGCTAGACTGAACGATGAGAATGGGTTATGTGGTGACGAGGAATCTGAATGGATTGAGGAACATGGCTCCCCACGCGGCTGGAAACGTGGTCACGGGTACGATCATGACGATGAGGACAATGATTCGATACATGTTCGAGACAAACGTCAACGTAAAGTCTCCCTTGACAAGTCACACCAAGTCATTAACGAGAACGAGGACATGGACATTGACGAGGAAGAGGACGAGGATGAAGTAGACGCGCTTCGCTCCTTTTCCCGCGGGAAGAAGCGAGATCGTGCAGAGGCTGGATCAACATTTGGCGGCGATGACGAGGATGACAGCGACCGCGAGACAGAACAAGTTCGACGTCGTCATCGTAAGAGGAGGACGTATGCAAAAAGGAAGTCTGACTCGGGTGTTTCGTCGCGTGGTACAAAACGAGATCGAGAATTGGCTGAGGATGACAACGAGGATGACAACGAGGATGACACGAGTATCAGAGCACGCAAAAAGAGAGGCAAAAAGGCAGCACACGTTCCGCAGCAAGATGATCAAAGCGATGTGTCCATGGACGAGTCACAAGCTTCGTCTTCACGCGGTCGGCCTAAACGTAGCATTGGCGAAGAATGGGAGAGTAACGGTGTCAAGTACAAGATTGGGCCTAATGGGCAGCGTCTTTGTCAGACTTTGGTGAGAAAGGAAAGACAAAAGTTCCCTATGGTACGTACGCAGCTGGCATATCCCCTTTTGTACATCCTGTAACATTTACTTGACAGCCCGAGGATTCTCAACATCCTGATCGTCAAGCAAATTTCGAAGTTTATGTTGAAACCTGGCTTACTGAAGAGGAGTATCGTGAGGCGAAGGATCACCAACTTTTGGCATGGCAAGACTCGAGCAAACCTTCTGCTGAGCCTCAAACGCCGACGATCGAATCACCGGTAAATACTCATAAGTAGTTATCTTTTTCAGAAGTTTAACATTGGGTTCCGATCTAGGAGGAAGTACTTCCGGTTGCTGGAAAGGATCTTTTGTGGAACTCTACGTCGGGTTCTTCTCAACCTGCAATGTCGACATCCCGACAAATCACTCCTCCTGTCACTCCTCAAGCCAAACAGCGAAACAATGACCTATTTGGATCTCTCTCTTCAAATTCTGGCATCCGTGCTAATCCTTTTGTCAACCCTCCCCCTGCAGGTAAACGTGTCTCCTCAGCTGTCCGTCGTCCTTCTGCGTTGAAGTTGGACGGCACATCTACTGTTCCACCCAGTCCCGCAGGGTCCATTGTGCATAGTTTGTCTGATAGCACAAACAACAGTCCACGTCATAAGGCCTTTTCAAAATGGGAGAAACAAGATTTGGAGGCGAAGGCTATGATGAAGATGAGACAGGCCAATCGCCTCAAGGAAGAGGAGAGGTTGGAGAAACTAAAAAAGGAACAAGAGGCTGCCGTCACTGCTTCTAAAGCTATTCCAACGATTACAGTAACAAAGGCCGTTGATGCGAAACCCACTGAGACAAAGCAACCTGCTTTCTCCTTTGCTCCAGCACCTGCCTCTGACGCGATCAAGAAAGATACTCCAAACTCTTTGTTGCCGGCAGGCCCTGCCAAAGGTCCGACTCAACCACCCCTTTTTGCGCCACCTACATCACAACCGACAACCAAACCACCTACGACACCAATTCCTGCATCTACAGTAGGGAGCCAACCGGCGAAACCAGCTAGCGGCCTCTCCGGGTCCAAGCCCGAACATCTAAATTCGTTTGTATCGTTTGGACCTTCACCCTCCGCGCCCACATCAACTTCGACTCCCCCTGCTACCTCTATACCTACATCTGTACCTGCTAACCCCGGCATCCCGACCTCTAAGCCTGCATTCTCCTTCGGACCCCACCCTCAGCCCAACCAAGCAGCTCAAGAGGGTAAGAAGAGTGACACTGCTAGTGGCGGTTCCCTGTTGTCAAGACTTTCTCCTTCTGCCTCCGCACCTGCTACTCAATCTACTCAGCCTTCCCAAGTTCCATCTGCATTTGGTTTCAGCAAACCTTCTGAGGTTCCCAAGTCAACTTCGGCCTTCGGTGATCCGAGCACGACTCAACCGTCCTCGCAGCCTGCTCCAGCCCAACCTGCTACTGCAAGCACTGGTCCCAAGTTCGACTTTGGTTTCGGCAAAGGACCCACGGGAGGAACGACTACTGCCACAACGTCGGGATCATCCACGTCAAGACCTGCAGCGAGTCCCTTTGCCTTTACTCCATCAAATACAACCGATAGTAGTACGGCGGTACCGAGCACAGCTGGCAGTACGACGGCGCCCAAGTTCAGTTTCCCAGTACCGTCATCGTCGTCGTCGTCGTCGGGTTCGAACTCATTCGCACCTAAGAGCTCGGCCACTTCAGGAACGTCAACAACCGCGACAAATGGAATTGCGTCCACATCGACGACCACTGCTCCCCCACAATCGGTCTTCTCATTCGGAAATAAGCCCGCCGGAGAAACATCAACGCCCGTAGCATCGCCGTTTGGGGCGTTTGGCAATAATCCTGTAGCAGCATCCACTACTGCTACTACCCCTGCGCATTCCCCTTTCGGGGCTTTTGGAGCAAAGCCCGACGGTGCATCGACTATTGGCCCCGCGCAATCAGTCTTCGGAACACAGCCGGCCACGTCATCGTCTACGACTGCTCCTGCACAGTCAGCTTTCGCATTTGGAACAAAGTCTGCTAGTACTTCGTCGACGCAGCCAGCGTTTGGCGCTCAGCCCATGGCGGGTACTTCAGCCCCTGCCCCTGTACAGTCGCCGTTTGCGACGGGTTCGTCAACCAGTTCTACCTCATCCGTCTTTGGCGCTAGTAATGCGTTCGGGTCGAAGTCTAACGGCACAGCGCTCGCACCGGCCCAGTCGGCTTTCAGTGGAGGGTTTGGAGGGTTGAATGGTGCTTCAACTTCTTCACCATTTGGAGCAACTGCCGGCTTTGGTGGCAGGCCAACAACTGTCACATCATCTGCCCCTCCTGCTGCTCCAAAGGAAAATGCTTCCAAACCTATCTTCTCTTTTGGGAAAACCCCTGCCGCATCGTCAAGTACTACCCCGTTAATGACGCCTAGTGCTACACCCACTCCATCAACAACAGCTGCTACTCCGGGAGCGCCTTCGACGTTTGGGACATCGGCGTTCGGATCTTCCTTATCTAGCACATTCACGTTTGGCGGAGCGGGAAAGAATTCAACTACACCACAAACGTCACAAACGACGGCTTCGCCGTTTGGAAAACCAGCGGATATTAATGCATTTGGGTTTGGTGCCAATGGCAGCACATTTAGCTTTGGGAAAGCTCCTGCGCCTACAGGACAGCAGCAGCAGTAGTGTATATGGATTGAAGGTCTGAAATCTCGATAACTGTATACGGGCGTACAATAGCGTAAAATAGTATACGTACAGAACGGTCTAATGCGGATTTTTCTGTTGTTGCAACTTGCTCGAATGTCATGTGGTCGGGTAGATAATTTCTCCTTGGTTTTAAACTGCCACGCAACTGCCACGACTACACGATAGATGCTACCCTCCCAGGAATGACTTAGAAATTCGCCGAGAATATTCAAGAGGCTGACCAGTGTTAGAGTGCAAAGCTTGGTCGGTCTCAGAAGCCTCAAAGTCAAAGTCAATGCTGACTATTTCCTCCTAATTTAGCCCTTCTTTTCATTACTGTCTCATTACTGCCGCTCAGCTCTTGTCTATCCATACCCTAGTCTATCCATATAATCTTCATTCCATATGCTCGCTGCGAGCGTAAACGAAACTCCTCGACCTCGACCTCCAGCCAAGATTCGCCGTTCTTCGGCGTTGGCACAGGCAGCCTCCACACCACCTCCCTCATACGCTGCAGCGTTCACACTCACTCCGGAAGGTAAACCTCGTATCAACAACAGCTTACTTGGGTCCCCTATGTCTGCCACGTTCCAGCGAGTCGGCTGGGACGGTGAGCACCAGATGTCACCCGCAACGGAGGAAGACCTGGAGTGGATGGACGAGAAGTCACGCGAGGAGCTTTCGGAACTGCTAGTCAAGGCCGATGGTCTTATCAAGGAGCGAGAGAACGGTTAGTTGTTCCATTCATATTCATGCACCCTCCCTGATACACATATGTTTGACCTATGCAAGAACTCGGGATCGCCTCTGCAGTGTGCAAGAGTCTCTACGACAACAACGTTATGCTCAAGACGAAGCACCAGCAACTTCTTGCCCGTTTACCGAATTCATCTCCGTCTCCGTCTCCTTCACCGGAACTCATCTCTCGCACGTCTTCCCGATACAGTATCAGCCTTAATCGGCCAATATCCGAGTATGACTCTTCACCCATTGCGTCGTCGGCCTACAAGCATGCTCGCAAGATATCCGTGTCGACAACGGAGATTTCGCACCTGGCAGATCAAAATGCCGAACTCCTGGAAAAGCTCGAACGAATGGAGTCCGAATCTCTGAGTGCCGACCAGGCAGGACGCCGCGTGTTGAAGCGATTGGAAAAGGAGATAACGACATTGCGTGAGGAGCTAGAAAAGACGCAGGCCAAGAGCGAAGAGTTGGAGCAGAAGGCCAAGGCTGGATGGCAGTCCCAGAGAAAGAGGGAGGAGAGGGAGGCAAAGTTCAGAGCCATGCGAAACCTGGGTCATGCTAACGACGCAGATGACGAGGCGCAGGAGGTAAGGGACTTTGCTCCAGAGGGTTCACTATTTGGAGGTCTCAGCGCATCCCGGAGGGTAGAAACCCCGAGAAGGATTTCTGGTACTCCGTTAACCCGACCCCCGCTTGCACCCACTCCTCTGACTCCCCATCCCGAGTCGACTCTTATTGCTCAGCTGTTGGAGAAGATTCAAGAACTAGAGGAAACCAACGGACACATTCTAGACCAGCAAAATGAGACCAGAAACCAGCTGAATGCCATGCAACGAGAGACGGAGCACATCACCAAGGTGTACGAATGCCTCGCGGATGCGAATCTTATCGAACTGGCTGGTGACTCAGGTTCAGATGGCGGGAATGAGCGTGCTCTGTATGACGAGACTGTCAGATTCAAAAGTTTTGCACGTAATATCGCAGCCGAGTGCATGTCCTCGCCAAGTCCAGGTGATGTGCGTCAAAATTTGAGTACCACTACGTTCTCGAGAACACGCAAGTCTGTAGTGGGACTCTTTGATAATCTTAACGACGACAAGCAGGACCCACATCGGGGCGCATCCACGCCTGACCAGCTCAAGTCTTTCGATCTTCCTGTACCCTTTGCCTCGCCAGAGGTAAGTAACAAGTCGTTGTCTCGACGCACTCTGGAGACGGAATTGGGCAATGAGTTCAATGATGGGTGGGGACTCAGCGCAACGGATCAATCCCGTACGAACAGTCTGTACGACCTCAGTCCGATCTCGGCTCCGTCTTCGCCTTCCCCTTTCTCTGCGAATCGATCCTTTGATATATCAAGAAGAAACATCAGCTCACCGCAGGCGACCTGCGCTGCGCTCCCTACCCCTGTATCAATCTCTTCAGGCCCCTCAGCTCTCCGTCTTTCAGTCGAGCCTCCTACGCCCGACAAAGTCGCAGCAACGGCAAAGGCCAAAGCGCAGGCGGAAGCTTCCCCACATTCGCTGAGGTATCACCGCATGTCAGAGACCGTTAGATCTCGCACAGATCGTTGGGTAAACGGCCGTTTCAAGGATACGCTAACGGGGAAGACGAAGATTGAATTTCCTTCAGATGATCATGAGAACAAGAAGGAGCAGAATGAAAGAGAACGAAATCGAGGACAAGACGTCTTGCAACCTTCCGCGCCTTTTCCTCATCGGATCGTAAAAGCATTCGACACCGCGGTCGAGAACTTCACTGGGCAGTCTGCGCCCAAGTCTGAGGATAACAGTCAGGAGGTGGCAGCGACAGCCTCGGACAACCATGCGCAGAAGAAGCCGAGGGGACTTGGGGCGATACTGTTGGAGATTTGGCTGTGGCTTCAGTTTGCAATAATCATTTTAGTTTTCCTGTGGGCAATGGCGAAAAGGGGACCCAAGTCTGTCCTGGGGGATGCAGGAGTTGGAGGCCATCGACGTTCTCGTACGACGTCGTCTGTGCGTTAAGGAGCTGGATTTATCAGTAGTATGTATGTACATGATATCTACATTTTTTCTTCAGGTCTGTATAATCCTTTTTGTTTATACCCTATATATCCAGTGCTATCTTACTAGATATGCACATGTAAAACATCCTGCAGATTACGAATATTGCGACTCAAAAAAGCTCCAGGAAGTCTACTGGAAAGGAGTGCTCGAGAACCTAGTTCTTCCCGAGCTGTATTCGGATCAGGGAAGTGACACCGGTATTGAAGTTACGAGTATCGAGAAGTTGTTCTCGGGAAAGATGAGAGAAATAACTTTGGCGTACTTTTCGGTATGTTGAGCCTATCTGTAGGTCGCATGGCCTGGTCGGTCAATCGAGCTGACGGGTCTTGTTGAAGCGGGAAGCGCTTCTTGAAGAACGCGTAATTTTAAAATTTTC
>JAGGAS010009419.1:13549-36432 GCA_017657355.1 Termitomyces sp. K1Ac | reverse complement strand
GCCTTTTCTGAAAGTTTCCTTCGCTTCATTCTCGGCTCGTCTGCAGGAAGCTCCCTTAAAACTCCCTGTACATCAACCACCGCTCCATTGAACTCTTCCCAGATTTCAATGGTGGGGAACTCCACAAAGTGGGTATTTCGCAAGAGAGCTAGAAGAGATTGAGATGAGTCGAAGCGGTAGTATGCATTTCTATTCTGCGACTTTTGAAGCATTGCGGCACGAGGGTCCATCTGGGCTGCCATTACAAAATGTGGAGGTGTGAATGAATCCGGATCGTCAGGGTCTGGGAACAAGAAGCGTCTGAGCCATCCGTTTGTTGCACCATCTTTTTTGGACAGTACCCGTTCGGCGGCTTGTCGTGCGAGATTCAAAAGAGGTGTGTTCATGTTATTTCTGTGCGTCAGTAGAATAAATGGCGGGCTTGGGGATTGGGAAGACGGAGCGAGTGGGTTGTTAGGCGGATGTATCTTGAATTCTACAGTCAAAAACGCGGTATGGCTTCTAACAGGATGAAAAGGGGACCAGATATATTAATACATACACCTAAAAACAAGTGATAGAGAACACACTTGGGTTCCCAATACGACTGGTTGAGTTTTCGCCGATCCATCCCAACAGGAAGTATATCCATATCAACGTCCCGAGCTTCCAACTGCATCTTCAGCACATCGCGTTTCGTATGACCTCCTGCTCGACCTCCTGCCCTACCTCTGCCCCTTCCTCGTCCCTCACCACCCCTCCCTCGTCCGACGCCACTAGACCCACGTAAAGTATACCCACCCTTGACTATCTCCTTACCCCAGTCACCCACGCGTCTCCCCACATCCTCGAGAAATACATAGTCGTCCATCATCGTGCCCCAGGTGTACTTGTTCATCGGCACATACGCGACTTTGTTACGCTGTCCAGAGCAGCCTGTCGCGGTCTTGTGGCCAGTGGAACACGGCAATGAACAAGTGCGTGTGGAGCAGCCGGGGCAGGTGTAAATCGAGACCCGGCTATTGCAAACGCTGCACATTATCTGTGTAGCTGTGGAGGATGTGCTAGCCTCTTGTGCGTGGCTCGTCTCAGGGAGAATGTCTGCCATTGCGACTCGCTGTTGCTGAACGACCGAGTACACTACGTCAACGACGAACGTTTCAACTTTGTCCACCAGCACAGTCAGTTGTTCTATTGAATTCTCGCGTCACGTGGAACCAAAATTTTGGGACGCGTCCCTTGAAAAGTGGTTACGCGATCTTCAATGAGACCATCGCCATTCATTCGACTTCAGTAGAAATGTATATACATAATGTAGTCTCGATATACATTCTTCCTCATTGAACATTCTAAATTGTAAGTAAGAACCATCCACATACATAAATCCAGTGCAATGATTATACTCCGGGCCATGATACATATAGTGGCATGATAACGATTAGGTTAGGGATAGGAAAGAAAAATACATGTATGCCGAATACAACCAAGGATAATCTAGGTGAGGATTTTCCAAAATCATCTGAAGAGCACAATACGATTAGATGATTAGATGTCGTCCATATCGAAGTCGATTTCGACTTTTTCGCCGGGTTTGAAGGCCGGAAGACCTACAGGACACAATCAGCTGAGAAAATCGCTGTAAACGTAATGCTCAAAACTCACCACGATACGGGCAACCAGCACAACGGAATGCATCGCCAAGGAAGCAACTGCCACAGCTGCTAGTCGCCTTTGGAGCTGCCTTAGCTGCCTGAATCAGACGATCCCTCTCAGCCTGTGTTAACTCCTTCGCCTCTCCATCGATTGCCCCGTCCAAGAACACAACTTTGCTTGACTTGCGCTCTTCCTCCTCCAACTCAGCCAGACCACACGAGCAGTTTTTGCATGCCTTCTTGCGTCGTGGTTTGATGGGATCCACAGGCTCGCACGTTGGCACTGGACGCTCCTTATCCGCTGCCGTGAGAAGCGCTTCAGCATCAATCTTCGGCGTCGCAGGCGAGTTGAGAGTCCATAGCGCCTTTTTCGTCGCTGGGTCAGTTTTTTTGCGGTTCAGGAGTGGAACCGAAGCAGATTTGAGAGATATTGTCGCTGTGAGTGCGTGCACAGGCTTCTGCGCAATTATACATCCTTCTTCCGTAAGTGTAGAAAGGACTTGAAACCCGGCAAGTGTGAGCTCTGTTGGGAGCGATTGGATCGCAGCGGAAAGGTGGAGTAAATGTAGAGTGCCTAGTGGCGTCAGCCCTGATAGGAATTGAGAAAGGAGAGATGAGAAATGTGGCGTCAACGTTTCATAATCTGAGGGCGCGAGAGTGACATGGACAGATGAGTACGAGTCTGGGCTGAGGGTCGTTGCTGGAAACCGAATGATGAGACACGCTTCCTTGGATGTAGCCAATGTTACATTAACGTACCTCCATCAACCAGTCTATCTAGAAGCAACCTGTCCACCTGACGGTTTGCCTCCAATCCAGAGATTAATGATTGATACTTCCCATCCCCTGCTGTCGACAGAGATCCGATTACCAGTGCGGGACCTTTGGAAGAAGATGCCGACGCGGAAGAGCCTAAATCCAAGGATACTGCTGTCGGTGACATTGTTACAATCGTGAAGAGGTTTTAACAAGACTTGAAATCTATCTGGTCAGGAGGTGAACCGTGAAAAGCCTCGAAGATTGATATTTTCTCACGCCTTACTCATCTCTAAATTTGTCGGCCGATCGAGGATCCGACCATCCCAAATCCATCCAACTGAATTGTAAGAGGAATGACTAAACATACAAACGAGGCATACAATGAAGAGACTATTGAAGGATCTGTGACAAAACGCTTCGTCTATTGCTGAGGTTGTGCTTGTTGCGGAACCTCTCCAGGATTGGGTTGCGGAGGTGGCATTGGTAGACCATGCATCAACGCCTCAGGGTTCATCGGGGGAGGCATTAGAGCACTCCTCACACGGAACAACATCATTCTGTACCACTCGGGATCAGCGCCTGCTTTCTCCTGCTCTGCGGTAACCTGCTGCAAGTGTCCGATCTCCCTCAGCCATGCCCGTCTCCAATCGACATTGCCGTTCTCGTCGACTTCAAGTCCTTCTTCCAGGTTCAAAGGCATAGGAACAGGAGGCGGAAATCGCATTCCACCTATCATCTGAAAGTTGGGGTCGAAGCTGTGATGATGTATCAGTAAATCTTGTGGTATTCACCTGGTTCTTTACTCACGGATAAGGAGGAGGATAAGTGACTTGCCTGCTGGGACCGGCTTCCTCTGCGGGAATAGGAGCAACAAACTGCGTACTAGGATCTGGAAATCCTTCGGCATTGTAGTCGATGTCGGCTTCTTCTGAGCCTCGCTTAGCCCCTTTCGCCTTCTTTTTCCGAATGCGATGGACCCCCGTGCGAGGGTCTACATTGTCGTTGACAGTCCAGTACGAGCCTTTTCCGCGGTCGGTAAGAGGTCGGGGGACCTTCTCGAAGCAGGGGTTGAGGGAGAGGTTGTGGCGAACAGAGTTCTGGAGGGAAAATCATCAGTATCGGAGGCAAAAACAAGTCAAGAAGTTTGGATGGGACTGCAAACTCTCCACAACAAATAGGGCCAGTCAAACAACAACAGCGCGAACGCGACGCGGTCGCGAGCATCGACCTAGGCCTTTTGCGAGCGCGACAAAAAGATATTGAATACTCACTTTCCATCCGTTAGGAGCATTTCTAAAGTATGGGAACTAGATGTAGAACAAGGAATACTTAAATATCCCAAGATATCGCCACTTAGATGACAAGCTAACATACTCGGGACTCAATGGCGTAATAAATGTCTTCCAACAACAGCTTTTGGTTCGGGGATCCCTTGATTGCGTAGCTGTGATGGGGTGAGCATCCCACCAGAAGGTAGAATGTAAGCCGTCCTGATGCCAACGATGACATTTCCAGGCTTGTAATGAGCACGTACCGAATGAGAGTAGAATAAGGATAAAACGGCTTGCTGCCTGGTGGTCCATCTCGCAGGGAGTCAAGATTGATAGGGAGCCCGCCGGTGAGGTCGTTTTCCTGTTGTGGATAGTAGTTGCCGGACATGTCTTGGCCATCAGGCATCATCTGAGGCATTCCCTGAGGCGGTGGTTGCTGTGCCATACTGAAAGATAGAGAAGGGCAAGAGTTGCGTCGAGGAGGTGACGGTAGTCGGGAGCAGGGGAAAAACGAACCATGAATCAATGCGCTTATGTCAGAGACGTGGGAAACCTCCAGCGTCGTGCACGGACCTCCCAATCGTCCGGAAATGCTCCGAAGGGCGTCTCTTCATCGTGCAGCATGATGAGCTGCAGGGCGCGTCACCGACACGGACAATGAGGAGGGATGTTGTTGGTGTGTCTGCGGCCACTGGGTTCAACACGACCCGACAGCGTCCAAATTGTGGAAGACACGATAAAACAGCGTCCAAAGTCGGTACACACAAACAAAAAGACACCAATTTTCGAACTTCTTCCCAAACCCCGCAAAATTGCTCCTTTGCTTTCTTCTGCGGTCCTGTCTGCCTATAAGCAGTCAGTACTAGTCAGTAGTAGCAGTAACGGCGTCCTCATCCACGCCTTGTCCGTTGTCGCCTCAAAAGTACTCCGATCAACGTCTTGATTGGTTTCAATAAGCAGCCTACACTGAGGTGGTAAGTTAGCGAAATGCAAGCGACATAATGCAAGGAATTTTTTGATGACCCGTCTGTGGGCATACATACCCGATATTTCGGACATCTTGGGCTTCTCAGCCAGTCTCTCACTAGCCTCGGTTACTGACTGTATCCTTTGTTTTCGCTTCGATGGGCGATCTCAACCTTATCTTGCTCAGTCATGCCAGAAATTGCCGAAGTCTCCTGTAAGAAACTTCCTCTGTTCTAACGTCATGGATGGCAGGGGCTTCGACCTCCCAAAAGTATTTATAAAAAGACGTCAACGGACAGAATTCAAAACATCACCCACCTCATGCCTACTCGATGACCCTCCCCATTCAGGAGAATATTAATTATGCTCGATATGTGGCTCAAGCTACTAGAATATGTCAACGTCAGTGTTTCAGTGTACTGTTGGAGACACTGGCAGCTCACCCATCTTCCCTCTCAGTCGTTCCGTCTATTGTCGTTCTTTATGACCACCGTGAGCTCATGGCAGTGAAGTATACAATCGTTCTTGCTCAACATTTTCACAGTGATCACTCTTGACAGAGAGGTGGGTTTAACACTTATTTACGCCCGACTCCTCGTTTCTCAAACCTTGTTGATAGATAAACCTCGTATGGGTAGGTCTAAATATTATTCCAATACGGTCATTGCCATATTGAAAGTGCTTTCGGTCGGAAGATCAAACCGCACACCCTTGCTAAGACTGTCTTCATCTGGGTGAGTTTCCAGACCTTCGCTTGCCCATCCACGCCTGCTTAGATATGTTGTACGCCGCGTCGGTTGAAAGAACCGCTATCTCGGTACTATTCTCCTAGTGTAAGTGATGTTCAATTCTTAATGAATAGGAAGATTGACTTCTTCATTTAGCACCTTGGCGATGCGTAAGACTGTTAATCTCATAAAAGAAACGTTTAGACTTACCTTCCTGTATAGTTTTTATCGTTGCACCATCATCGGACGAGGTGAATTTCGCCTTAAACATTGTTGTGAGAGTCTAATCGATCTACTTATCCTCAGTTGTACGTTCCTATCTTCTCTTAGCGCTACATCACGAAACGACTATCGACCTTTCACCCCAAGCTGTCAGCGCTTGTCTTTTGGATTTCCATTTTTGTCGCGCTGATATCTGAGATCGGACCCAGGCAGCAGTTTCTTCATTTTTCAAGACTGGACTACTGCCATCCTCATCTGGTCTGTACAATGTGAGCCTCTTTAGACTCTTCCTGGTATTTACTGGATCGATCAACTTTTCTTTTTTGAAAAAAGTTGTCATGTTGTTTCGAACTTTTGCAATGTACAGACAGAACAAGTTCGTCATTGTTGGGTGCCTAGCTTCTTATGTCGCTCAAATTACTGTCATGATCGCGATATTGGTCGTCTCTCAACGGGTTCTCGGCGGTGACCATTCTAACCTAGAGTTTCCTCCTCTGAGTGCTAATTCTTTGATGTGTACATTCTTAGCACGTAGAGATGCATTTTCAGGCGTGTTACTTTGTACGCCACAGAGGGTTTCACGTCTCTATCGCAGTGTGTGGATTCCCTCAATTGGGTTCGACTGTGTAATTTGTGCGCTTTCCCTATCCGTATTTCTCCATCGCTCTCCCCAGACGCACGATGTCTCGGTCTCGGGCGTTACCATGTGGGAAGTCCTTCGAGAGGATACATTCAAATTTTATACCGTGTACGTTTCACTATTATCACTGTCATCAATCCAACGACTCAAATTGTCAATGATTAGGATATTAACAATGTCCATTGCTAATACATGTGTTTGGTTTGTTTCTGATGTAAGTTCGAGATGTACGAAGCGCTGTGAAAAATGCTTATCTCCATAGCTCGAGTGGTTCAGACTCCTTCAGGGTTTCTTCACCGCGGCAATTTGCATTATGGGCAGTAGATTGGTTCTCAATCTCCGGGGGGCATACTACCGATATACTCCTGGGGATATAGAATTTGACAGCGACGAAGCAACGAGAGTCGACCATCCAGAGCTTACTGGCACCGCTGATTTACCGCTTCGAGAATTGTTCACGATCGAGAACTGTGACATTCGCCATTCTAGCTCTTAGGTCTCTCAGCACCTCGCACCTCTCACCCCATTGGACAAAATAATTCGCATTGCATATAGCTTAGGGTTGCATTGATTAATTACCTCGAAATCGGAACAGCACGCCTCCTTTTTGCTTTCGACCAGTACTTAATGTATACTTACTTAAGTATCATTCACCACATCCCTTCACAATCCGGGAAATTCGCACCGTTCGCCGCATCTTCTCAAGTATGTACAAATTCATAATGAGTCAAAAAGATGCTGTTCAATGTCTATGAAATGGTAACGTTAATGGAACTAAAATCGGTATTACCAAGGTCAAGTCAGGAAAGTTACGAACCAAGGTAAATATGTAAACGGCAACTTTCCTTCACCATATAGGCTGAAACGATGGCTGGACGCCGAGCAATGGGTTGCATGGGCTTTCTCCATATAATGCTCCGCTACGAGTCTGAACCTGGCCCAACTTACTGGGGAAGTCGTTCTCAATGTGCTCTGTACATTACGCGTACATACGAGCTGTACCCGCGAGTGAATGGCTTCCAGGGCGAACTTGGCGTGGGTGCGACTTGGGCAATTAATATGACTGTCCTCGATGGAATGTTGGGTCATGGCAATTCCGCTGCTTGTTTTGATGTCGGGTAAGAATAAGTATGGACTGACGAATGACGCGTCGGCAAAGCCTGGAATCCACTAAAAGGCTGCACTGAAGTTCGAACACATGTCCCAGCTCAGAACAGGGCGTCAAGTTGTCTCTGTACAAAGGTAATACTAACCATGATAAGTATGTGTGTATCAGTCATGTCAATCATGCATCCGGAATTCGGCTAACCTCTACTCGCACCTACATTCAACGGAGAAAGGAAGGAAGGTTATGGACTAGGTGCTTTGTCTTTCGTAAGATCACAGAGACTTAGAGGCGACAATACTTACCATAGTACCGGTCATACCAAAGTGTACCCCGAACACGATCGACCAGTCTTCAAAGCCTCATCAATAATTCTGAGATTCCAAGCATTTCTCCTCTGAATCCGATGTCCTGGAAGGGGAAAAAAGAGGGAGTTCAAGTCAATGTGGTTGCTTGTGTATCTATACATGATATGTCTGCTTGATAAAATCGAGCCTAATTCTTCGATCAAACTCGTATCCGTTCAAAGTGAAGGACTCGTTATGTATTTTGTTGTTAAGCGTCCGTGTCTTGACATCATACATCGCGTCATACATCGCGTCTGATGCTCTTTCAGAAAACAAATTGGTCTGGAGACCGTAAGTGAGAATATTTTATCAAAGACAAGGCAGGTACATACTACGTTAGCAGCTTTGGTTTTACTGCGTGGATGTTCACACGTTGAGCAGTTGACGCAATCGCTAATGCAATACGGAGAAATCGTTAGTATGTAGACCATTTTAGTGATATCTCGCTATGGCTGACACCGATGTATGTAAAGACAAAGATGAATCTGCAACAAGATAACATCTGACATGGTCTAGTGACATGATGTTCAAACGAATTAAATTGGACTGCTTGACCTCGGATGAAGGGAGATACGAAGGAAGGCCATAAAAGAGAGCGGACATCTGGCTAAACATACTGCGAGAGCGATCCAGACCGTGCGAACCGTGGAAGTCAGCAGGTATGGGAGTAGATCGCCTCCGATAGGATAAGGCCCGGGACTCCAGCCTATAAGCTCGCACTGAGTGCAATCGAGTACATTTTTCGTCTGCAATCCGAAATCAAACCCTATACACATTAGAAAGTCAGAGTTCTGCGATGCCGTGAAAGCCAAAAACCCCACTTACCCATAAGCATATTCGACCTCATCAACGCCAGCACCCGAAGCGAACGGATTGGACTCATCCTTAGGCACAGGACCAACCGCTAATTCCTCCTCTTCATCATCTGGATCAACGGCACTCCCATCATCAAGTCCAAAAGGTAGGACGGGCCGTAGCCCGCTCCCAGAGCTTGACCGCCGAGCACTCGCAGGGGACTTCGGTAAAGCGGCCATAGTTTTCGGGCTCATATGCTAGGCACAACGTCAGAACGTCAGGACTCTCACCACGGCACCGAGGCAAGCACTACCTACCTCCCAATTATTGCGGTTTTCGTCAACCACATCGCGATCATCATCACGGCCGGCATCAAGGCGCGCATCATCGCCCAGATCACCGATCGAGACAATGCTCTCACTGTCACTGATGCCGTCTGCCATTTCAGAAGCGAAGGCTGGGAGTCGGTGCCACGCGGATGTCCCTCCCGGAAACAAGAGCCCATCGGTCGTAGTCGATTCCGAGTCGGACCAGCCCATATCTGAAAGATACTCTTCGTATTCTTCTTCGAACGCGATGTCTTCGGTAATATAAGGAAGGAATATCGAAGTATCTGGAGCTTGGGGGCGTGCGGGTGGGAAGACGTCAGAATCAACGCTGTTCGGCGTGCCCAGTGGCCGCATGAGATTTGCGAGCTCTGGACCCGGGGGTAAACCTTCTATGTGATGTGACATACTACCACTCCGTCTGTGGAGCGACCCATGTTGACCAGCAGTCACTGCTGCACCATATCGCTTATTATTGTCTAAAAGAAAACGGGTCAGTTGTTATTACTGTAAAAGAGACCCGTCAATCACACACAGAACTTGACAAGGTGCCGTAACGCTATTTCCTGGGCCTGAACGGAACGGGATTGATGAGGGACATTAAAGTTACTTGCTCAGACAGGATAACGTACTTGAGCATCTGATGCGTCGTCCACTTCAGATCCAGTTAGCCACTCATCACGGAGATCGGGTCGACAATTCAAATAGATCGAAGTTATGACTTTCATGTTCGCTACATAACAGGGGGGTCAAAGCCATGAATAGAAATGAATATATAGAGAATCATTACGGATACGTACATTGCCTCCATTTCCGCCCACAGAACGGGACCTGGCTCTTGATCAATTTGAGGATATGCAGCTGCAACACCGGGTGATTGACCCGTAACACTCGTTTTAGTATCGCCTATACTTGCGTCGTGCTTAATTAGATTCTCAAGATACCAAAGGGCACAAGAGGGGAAAGTCCTAACCGAGCTTTTGTATTGGACAAGCATCCATATTCTATGCGAGCGACCTTTAGACAACTTTTGCATGATCTTGGCAAAGTTGATGGCCGAGAAGAAATTCCGCCACGAGTACTCCGAGACATACTCGATCTCTTCCTCATGTTTCTCTCCGTTAGGAAGGATTGTGGTTTTGATATTAGTATAACGCGAGGGCCGCGGTTGGTTGTCTTCAGGGTGGAAAGGATGTGGATTCCTCGAAAAGTTGAGTAGGCAATATCGGAAGAAGCTGCGTGAGAAGTGCAAATTGAGCGTGGGGATCGTCGCGTCTAAATCATCATCTACGCACTTGTGATCTCGAGCATCAGCTTTGGAAACTACAGAGGTCGCGACTTCCTGTAAGCCAAATATCTTGAGAATCAAAAGGAGACAGTTTGTGTCAAGCAAGTGCTGGCCCAGATGGTGGAATTTCATGACGTCTGAGAGAGGGGAGGGGTCAAAAAGATACATGTGTCTGTAAAAATGACCTATTCTTACGCGAAACTTTGAACCACTTCAGAATGAGCAGAAGGATGGCAGATACTGCTTTCGAGGTGACTTCGCGATGTCGAGTGACGTCTATCTCATCCAAAGTTGGCGGGGGGAGAGGAAGCTGCTCTTGAGCTGTACATGAAACATCACTTTCAAAAAATGATGAAATGAGAGCAAGGACAGCTTACGAGACGCTATCTCCGTGTCCAGCAACGCGATATCCGGCAGAGGCTCAGCCACTTCAGGATCCTGCTAAAAACATCTCAAAATATCAGAGGAAAATTTCAAAAATTGCACTAAATCCAACCAAGTTCCTTACATTAGCAGTGAACGTGGACGATTGGAACTCATCGTCTCCAGGCATGTGCTCAAGCCCACTCTCAGCAGTAATACAATCCTCTCGAGTGCGCCACATCTGCCATAGAGACAAACTTATATACATATGCTTATTGAACAGCTGCTCGGCCTCGTTGATAGCGAAAGGGACATATCGAGCATCCTTCCCGAATTGACCTTTGGGGAAAGGGAACAGGAACGGGCGGTTCTGATCAGTTTGATATTGCTGTTTTTTGGGCTTCGGTGATGGCGGTGGAGAGGGTGCGGGAGTCGCTGGTTGGGGGAGGGGCCGGTAGTTCTGCGGTTGATGTGGATGCTGGAAATGGTGGTGCGAGCCACCAGGTATCCCGGCGTTTGTGTCATCGTCGTGATGGTAATGGTGCCGCACAGGAATAGGTGAGTATGCCTGAGCTAACTTGGAGGAATATATTGGTGGATTGGCGAGTTTGGGAATTTTCTGAGGATCGGGAACCACGGGTGTAGGCTGGAATATTGGTTGCTGTGGAGGACTGAAGGTAGGGTATTTGACGGCCGTCTCCTGCCGGAACGTTTCAATATCGAGAGGGGATGATTTAATATGGTCAGCTGGGATTTGTAGGTGAGAAATGGAATGGTCATGGGGAGCAAGGGGTTTTTTACCTGTCTCTGTTGCGGGTGGTAGCTCAGCTAATTCTCGTGACAGTTTCTTGACTCGAGCGAGTTCACGAATCCCTCCGCAGCATGTAAGAAGGGTCTTCCAAAGAACTAGAAGCAACTAGAAGGAGATGGGAATGGTCCGACATGTAAAGAAGAGTACGTGAACACACCTTCTTGATGGGGTATGTCTTAACACCTTTGTCACGGAGACCGGCGATGACATTGAACAGGTACACAGGTAAAGGAGGGTCGAGGCTCACTGAAGGTATGTTAGTCACACAAAGGATTGAGAGTGGGGGACACGTACTCAGCTCATCAGCAAAATCATCATGTCCCTTGAATATCTCGATCAAATGGTACAACATCCCCAGATAGATGTAAATCTCGGTCACCACTTCATCAGTGAGATCTGCCTTCTCTTGAGCTGAGATGTTGAAATGTGAGGCATCAAGGTCGGATATGCCGCTGCGATGAGCATGAGACACAAAGCTTGGGAGGAAGAATCGTGACACACCAGAGCATATCATGTTTTGAGCTCGCGATTTTCATGGCTTCGACGATAGAGCTGACACCGTTGGCGGATCTAACGACTTTGCAGTTTTCGAATATCCAATGCAGTTGATGTTCTGGAGATGTCGTCTCGGCGAATGTGCCTGTATAGTAAGGAACACCCATGAGGATTTACGTGCGGTAAGGGTACTTGAACGCGTCCAAACCTTGGAGAATATAGAAAAGTCGACGTGCATTGGTGAAGCGTATTTCAGCATCACGGTGTTCAAGACTTTCCAATACAAGTTCAACATGAGCTTTGCGTTGTGATACGGGCGCCTTGGTCCAATCTTTATTGGTATGAGTGTTGTCCTCGATGAAGGAAAGATAGCATGTAGCACCTGAGGTAAATGATCCTTCCCAAGCTTTCAAATTCTCGGCGACTTGTGGCATCTCAACATACGAGTAAAACTCGTCGATCTCATTCATAACAGTATCTTCATCATCGTATACATAGTCAAAAACGGATTGCTGTTGAACGGAACGCGTCTTGATTCAAAGATTGCTCATGGCCAGTTTGCATGAGCATACCTTTGGTTTGGGTACAGACCCTACCATTGCTTTAAGCTGGCCGAGAGTTATAGAATCAAGCGTAGAAGCAGAAGGCAGTCCATTTGTATCTTGTATTTGGGAATTCATGTACGAAGGTAACTGAGGAAACGCCATTTCTCACTTGAGGCGAGGGGGCGGCGCGAGACAAGTGAGATGTTTGGCAGAGGCGTGTATACCAATCAGATCCTAACAACACCCGTCTTTAGTTTCGGCGCGACTTCCTCTCTTGAAACGGGATCTCTTCATGGATATTACAGCGATGTGACCCAAATCCAGCGGGCCTCAGTATCGGTTATTCTATTGAACAAATCCAGGTACCGCCACTACAAAAGTAGACAACCCGGTGTTGGGGTCTCATGGCTTCTCATGGGATAAAATTTTTCCCGAGAAGTGACAATAAGCTCTAGTACAAGAGATCGGCCTTTCCCTTCCTAGCCCAGGTTTCAAAGAATGCTCATCGGTGATTCCGCCAAAGCGTGCGCGATGATCCGGCCCGCTGAAATCTCACATTGGTGTCATCCACCATGGCTAAAATCGGACGGAATCTGGGATGTTCGCATGCATGCTGATGGCAGGAACTGCGTACGGAGAAGATTACGTCCTTCGAGGGAATTGAATGGGGATTACAGTGTTTTCCGTGGCATAGCCGTACGTGTCCTGGAGATCGATTTGATGGAAAGTATGTTTTGGGAATGGCAAGTGTGGAGTAATCGATGGATGGCCACGAGTCAGAGAGGGGGCTTACATAAGGAGGAAGGTTGAAATATTAGGGTGAATCAGAGTTTTGGAAAATTCTCATCACCTACCACTTGGTGGATCGACCCTCTTCTGTCGATTCCTGTTGCCCGGTCTCTGTTGCTTGCTCACCACCGCCAGACAACGACGGCGAAGACTGAAGAGGGCCGTCTTAACCACTAGCACTACTAAAAGGCACGCCTTCGCTGTGCGTACGCCACTTCTGCCAGCTATCCAGTCCAGTCAACTTCACGACTTTTCCTCACGACGCTCCGCACTTCAAAGGAGCAAACAAGATCTCAGAGTATAGTCGCCAGCTTCACGTTTCTCGTGTCTTTGGCGCTACGCTCGAGTCTACTCCCATCTTCAGATGCCGGTTCCTGTCCCCCGTTATTCAAAGCCACCCTCTCATCCAGTCCTCAAGCAGCAATTACCCACAAGTGACGCTCATTCGGTCTCATTCCAGTCGCTCACCCGCACCCTCCCGGTGTCTCCGACTGGGCCGCCACCCTCGTTCGGCACTCGCGAACAGTGGATAAACTCGCTGCCAACCTGGCGGAGGACAAAGCCGCGCAGAATCTGGGAGGACGACTCTCGTTCTGCTGAGCAGGATTTTTTTCGAGGGTTGACTGGCGCGGGCAACGCGTCCGTTATTAAAGGAACACACGCTCAAGCGAGTACTCCGCCCCTTAACAACCTGCTTCCTGAGGAAATGGCGTTGCGTTCTCTCCGGGACGCTAGCGCCGATGACGAGATCAATACCGATACCATGGAACCCAGTCGCTTCGAGACCAGGAGTCAGTGGAGCACACCCTCGCCCATGGGAATCGATGATGGCATGACACATGCTGCTCAAGTCCAAGACTCGGTCATCACATCTTTCGACGAAGAACCCTATACTGAAGACACATACTCTCCCATCTTTGAGGATGAGCAATCGCCAGGAGCCGCCAGCGGCCCAGATAGGGACTCCAGTCCATTGCAACCCGTCACCCCTTTTGGCGTATATGTCGATCGGGCCATTGCATCACACGCTTACGAAGGCAACCACCACTCCAGTGTGGCAACTCATGACTACACTTATCAGGACAAGTTGTGTGCCCCCCGATGTTACCCAGTTGAGCCCGTCTACCAAGTACCTCCGCCTCAGGAGCCGGCCCCTGTTTCGGCCCCCGAGGTCGTTACGCCGTGTGCCACCACCGTTTATAGGAAGCTCGCCGAACCCCTTGCAGAATGGGTCGCGAACTACGTCTGGAAAGTTTGCACCACAGGCTTCAGCCTTGAGGCGGCGTTTGCTCTGTCCACGTAAGTCTAGTTCAACATTCGAATTTCATTTCTGACGTCGAGTTTCAGCCGTTCATCTGCCACGACCTATCCGAGCTCGCCTCCGAGTTACTTGATGACGTCAGTTCATTCATTGCTCCTCTCTACTCTTTTGCAGCCCTCTGCTGTCTTTCTTGCCATCTGGTACATTACTCGACTCCCCGTCTATCTGAATGCGGTACCGCTCGGATATGAACTCTCTAAAGAAACGAGGTTTAGGGCTGCATTATTCGGGGAATCGTCTAATGGTCTTGGCAAAGAAGCCACCGAGGCAAGTGCGCCCTTCCGCCTCATTGTCTTGGGCTGCATGCTTGCGAATAAATGGTTGGATGATCACACATTCTCGAACAAGACATGGTAAGTTGATGATCCTTTCCCTTGATTGTAAAATTAACTCTGATCTTCTGTATAGGCACAACATTACGAATGTTCCTATTCAGGCCTTGAATAAGCTCGAATCCCTGGCTTTGGATATATTTGATTACGACTTGACTATTTCGTCTCAGAAATGGTCAAAGTGGCTGACACACCTCATGTCTTACCACATGTCTTTAGCGTCACCGATGCATTCCCAACCCATATCTCGGCCATCGACCAATCCGCATTCCATCGTTCGCAAGGCTATTGATGAGATCATCCAAGCTCCAACCGCATCCAACAACATGTCTTCTCTTCCTCAGCCCGTGTTCGTCGGGCTTGAGGAAAGGAAGCGCGAGAAATTGGAAAAGGAACAGGCTATGGTTTCTGAAGTCATGGAAATCGACCTTGACGAGGATGGTCCACTCAGAGAGGAGTACCTCCCAAAGCGCCGTATTGGCGCCGTAGGCTCACACAATTCCAAACCTAATCAACCTCTCAGCGTTGTCAGCAATTTAGTCCCTTCAGTGCCGAACTGGGAGCAACGAGACATACACGACCTCGAGAAGTCCCTACCTCCCCCAGCCAAATGGAGTCCTGCTGGTGATGAACCTATTCTTCGCGAGAGGAACCGAGTTAGTGGTCAATACGTGGCTGTCCAACCGCCCATCCTGCACGTTGCAGCCGGATATCCAGCACCCTATCAACCTCCTGTTGACGTCTATGCTCAGTATCACTGGAATACCGTATCCTACGCACCAGTCAAACCGCAGTCGAACTACGCTTTTGACTTCCCTGTCATCAACAATGCCAACCATCAGACAGCATACAGCACCTATCCATACGTCCCACAGATCCCCATTTCACACGCACGCTCTCAGTCTTTGTCGACGTATGACGACGAGAATTTCCAGGCGCGACAGCAGCACATTCGCACGTACTCGCAGTCTCGATTTGAGTATCAGTGCAGCAATCTTCGCATGACCGCCAACGAGTTCGCACCCCACAGGCAAGGCGAGACTGCGTGGATGGGGACCAGTCATTACCAATACCACGGTACCACTGCGTTTGCACCCATTCATAACGTCAACTTCCAGCAGGCATGGCTCAGAACCTGATATTCCCGTTCCTAAATTTGCATCGTCACTCGTCGCCAACCACATGTCGAATCTAGATCGGCATCTTCCCGTTTCTTTTTACTCATCACTACATTACGGTCACATCCGGAACCCGGCATAGTTGCGCTTTGCGGCTTATTTTTCTTCCAAATCTACTGCCTGCGCGTGTACTTTTTTCACTTGTCATGTGAATATCCGACCCAACCCATCTTTGCCGTCTTCTTTTTTTTCCCTTTCTCTGCCTCATATACTTTTCGGGCTTCCCCAACGTTTGTCAACATACCGTTCTGCCCTTTTAGGAATCTTTGGCCTTTTTCATTCTGGAGCATATCAAGTACCTCTGCCTCACTTCGCGAGAAAACGTTCATCCCCATTCCGCGATCACTTTATTCTGGCCATGGATGTTGTACTTGACATTTTACCCTCGTCACAAGTCACTCCGATGCATACGAACTCTGTCTCTCTTGATGTATGCTTGCCGGCCCCTCCTTCTTTTGACAGATGTTTCCTAGTCTCCTTGACGTCCATTCAGTACATATCCACTAATACTCTTTCCTGTCCACTGCACCTATTTGTCATTTTTTGTCAAATTGGCTTGCTTACTTTTTTTGGCACGTTTTCTTTATCAGGCTTATGCACTTATTGATATAAAACGCACAAAAACATACTTTTTACCGTTCTATTTTAGTTTCATCTTTTCCTCATTTCACCCACTCACCTTCCTCATCCCGTTCACGACATTATCTTCCATTACGCCCTTCCCTTCCCTCCACCCGATCGTCCAGTTTGGTATCATCACCAAACACCCTCGTCCCAACCTCGTCTTATTTCTTTAGGAGCCTTACAGCACCTCTAGGTAAGTAGTTACGTTACGTCTTATCCACGCACCGTTCCCGTAGGATGCAATATATGTATGCATGCCTCTTTATAGTTGAGAGAATCTGTCCTCTTACGAAAGGTTTGCTCGAACTTCTTAGGCCTCACGGAACAATAGAGTAGGATCAAAAATCTGATATTAACACATCTATCGGGATGGTGGGTAAGTGATACAACTGTTAATGCTATCTCATGCGTAAAAACAGCTTAGATCTTCACAACAAGGAATGGAACCTGTACGCAATTTGTGAGAAATCAAGTGATTGAGATGAACTGATATATACCTCCACATCTTCTCCATCTTCATCTGACACCATGATCTCGACGACGAGTTGCTTGACATGAGGAGCAATAGGCTTCCTACTGACGTGTTCCACGAGCTTGCTGAACTTCATTGGTAACCTCTCCTCGCTCTGTGATTGTGACGTCCGTCAGGCATAAAAGTGCGAGAGAGCCCGCCCCCAATTTTCACATACCTTCTTCTTGCCTATAAAGGAACTCCAGAGCATACTCACACCTTGACTGACCATCGTGATCTCTAGATTATGGTTCGTTTTAAACCATGCGATGATGTCATTGAGTGTTGGGTCGTTCGCAAACTCAAATCGATCCCAGAGAGTCCACTCAGTTGAGCCGTATTTGTTCTTAGCAGCGGCAATAGGCTCCGAGAAACCAAAGAATGGAAGAGCAAGATTGACAAATCCATTCCTGTAGTCCTCGAGTTTGTTCTTACCATCGATAATCTGAGGATCGAACTGATTAACGTCCTATCTCTACTGATATGGATGGACACAGCGGACCTTGTATAACTCCAAGCATACTAGACCAGTCACGAGGGACGTAGTGGTGGCGATAGCAGGGATAATCTTGCCGGCAATCTGCTTCGTTGTGTGGCGAGTTGCGGTTTCAATCTTGTAATTCATTGCGCGAAGGTTAGATGCCGCAGTAATGAAATCGATATGGAAATTGGTGTCATCGTCCTTCTCGAATTCAACCGGAGTAAGACGGTATCCAGCCAAAGACGACGGCGAAGGAAGTTTCGATTTCAAGTCTTCTGTATCGTCCGCTATGGATTGTTCTTGAGACTAGAACAGCGATCGGATAAACAAGGCTTACTTCCATCATCGACCTGTGCAACTGGGTCGTTCTCATTCACCTGGATCTTGATACCGCTTCGAGGTGTGAACTCAGGGACGATGACGGAATCAGCCACCTTGCGGAAGACACCCGGGTCCCTTTCGCCTTTCAGACCATAATTGAACGCATGCAAGTTGGCGGCAGAGATGATGTATTCGAGATGTGTGGGCTACACAGAATCGTAAGATACATAAAAGTGAGAGCAAGTCTAGAACTCATGTTATTAGCACCTACATCGCTCGAATCGAAGACCAGAGGGTCAGGTGCCCTCTTGGGTCCGCTCCAGAAGGGTTGGCCACTTGTGGTGACGGCATCCTTTGGAAGACTGAATAGCAATTGGCGAATCTCATTGTTGTAATCCCGCTCAAATTGGAGTCGAGCCCACGCAATGCACTCCTCAAAGGTCAAAGGCTTATCGGTGACGAGGTAAGAAACGATCTGCTCAATTTGTTCCTTCGACGAGCCCGAATATTTGAGGTTGCTTTCCAGGTAATTCGGTTCTGAAAGGTATGCGTTGACAGCTTGAGCAGGTTTGATAAACAAGTTTTCAAACTGCTTTCGACTCCACTACAAGGGTGTCACGAGGGATGAGATAGTTTGACAGGCGTAAACACTATACCTCGATAGTATGATTGATGGCGTTAGGGAAACTTTTGACAGTACAAGAAGGTGTTTCTTTTTCCGGGGGATCCTGAGATGATCCGTACGACTCAGTGAGATTAGGTATCACAACTTGAGTGTTGCCTTTCGTTCCTAGGGTCCCCGATTCAAGAAGGGGTTTCTTGTAAAAGACACAACGCTGATCCATGTAAAGACCTGTTACGCCATCTAGGTTATCGAAAAGTTGACGTTATGAAAGACACATACGAGCTTTCACATTGTCCAAAGCATTCGTAACTCCGTCAATGCTGTCAAAGAAGGCCTCGTCGTATACGTCTAACCTGAAATGAGACGAAAGGAAGGAAGTAATATGCATAGTTCATACCTTCGGTATCAGGCCCAACTGGCTCTTGCTTCGCCAGGATTTTTCCAATCAAATCTGGGTTCATTTCAGACACGGCGGCAGCGGCCACCTCGGCTTTGAATTTCCCCAAATCTTTTGCCCTAAACAAGAACTGGCGATTCAGATTGCTCTTCTCGATGGTGTCCAGATCCGTAATATGGATGTTACCACGCGGACCACTGGCCAAACCGATCATGCTCCAATTCTTTAACATTTCACATCCAATAGCTCCAGAACCGACGAGGAATTGTCTGTGATTCGCGATCTTCTCCTGGAACGTTTTCCCAAAGACAGCGATCTGAGCATCGTAGCGTGAACCTATCGGTTGACAATCTACTTCCGTAGGCAACGTTGCGGGAAGGGACTCCAGAGAGTCAAAGTAAAGGTGCTGGACCATTGGGTGGAATTTGGCCGAACATGCCTTGAGTACCTCTTGGGCAACAAAGCCACCGATGACAGCAATTACGGGAGACAAGTCTCCTGTCGCTTGATACGCCAATTCTGTCACGACTTTCTCATCTGCATCTGCGTCGATGGCCTTTGCCAGCGAAACAACTGCAGCCGCATCATCCGCATTCCGAGGACGAGGAAGCCGATTATTCTGTGTGTGGAACTGATTGAGAGCTTGGAAACCTGCATGGAGAGTGGCAGGACGATCAAATTTACCGAAGTCCGTTATAAAGAACTCCGGCGCTTTGAGGGATTCTCTCAGGCTTTTCTGTAGGTACTTTTAAATAGAGAAAATCGCGAAGGATCTGATACGAAACGTACAAATTCAATGATTTTGGGCATCTTGACCTGTGTGAAGATACCCCCACTTGTGTAGGTTCCAAGGTTCGAGGTATCACCAATAGTAAATGTATATGGACCCTTGACGGTCACCTTCCGCGGTTCACAACCGTTGAGTTCAGTCATTCCCTGTACTTCTGTGAAGGTAACAAAATTGCCATCCTCCAGCCCGTGACGGGTTTCGTCCAAACAGGTCACCAATCCTTCAGAATCCTAAGCTAGAACTGAATTATAACTGATAAAACTAGGAAATGAGCATTTACCTGTTCAACAGAAACAATCATTCCCGTCAATGGTTGCTCTCCAGTTGGGTCCACACACGTAAACTTCGGACCAAAGTCATTGAAGACAGATCTACGTCAGATTAGAGATGCATACTACCATTTACAAGAAAGATGAACACAGTACCCGAATAGACCACGAGTTTCGGCTGCGACGAAGTGTACGCCATTCTGATGAGTCCAGTCATTGATCTCTAGCTGTTTCTCGTACGAGGCGCCACACAGCACAACGGCCTGTAACTTCCATTTGAGCTGTTGCAAACTTAGAGAAAACCGATACACACTTGGAACCCTTTGATCAGATCTACACTGACTTGTTGACCAGCAACTCCTCCTAAGTTATGTATAGGTACATATGAATTCAATTCAGCTAATCTGGGTAGCGTGGCCTCCGCTCGTGACTTTCCAACATCTTCTGCACGAAGGAAGAACTAAAGGATCTGATGAGAAGATAACTAATACGCGATGTCGATTGTCTACCTGCGAGCTGAGGTCTTGGATAGTTACGAGCTCAGGGTCGAAGATTGTGACGGACTTGACGCCAGCCAGAGCAAGATTTTTAGCTGCCAGAACGATATAAGCTGATGTGTCGTCATCAACGAAGAAAAGACGCGACCTATTTCAACACCCAAGCCTTGCAGTCCAACAATTAGGACATTTGAAGTGGCCATTCTCTTCATCGCTTTCAGAAGATTAGAGATCGGAAGTCAAAGAAGCGGTCCTCGGGCGCTTACCCTCATGTCCAAGAACATAGCTATAGAACAGAACGAGTCAGTCATACGCGGAGGATGAGATCACAATTCCATACAGTTGACGTGAGTAAAGGCCTTCATCGATGGCGGCCTCATCAATGTCCATACTCACAGACGTGTTTGCGGGGTCTGCCATACTGATACTTGTTAACGATTTCGAGCAATGAATGTGGTTTAGATCAAGTGTGGCCAGTGGCCACCGCAAATCGCGACCTTATTCAGGATTCACGTGACTAATCACCTCTTCTTTGTTCTCTCGGACGCATAGGGGCGCATCGAGGAGTCGGGGCAAAAAGGACCACAAAAGTTTGAATATAGTGAGTAGAATGAATCGCAAAGTACAGCAGCAAGTACAAGTTATACAGATAGTTACGATTATCAGAAACAATGATCAGCAAGCAAGTCTTCGCGCAGAAAGGACAGGGATTCGTTTGAAATTTCTACCTCCCTAGGGCGGAGAGGACCCCGAATTGGAATTTTATCCAGGCCTTTCGCTCGACGAAGATTTTTCAGTGCCACCTCTGCGGTTATCTGCGTCGAATGGGTAAAATTTTCCGAAACAAATTTGCTTGTCGCTGGTTCGAGTCTATCCAACCAGTTTCGCCACTCTAAGTTTGTGATGCAGATGTTGTAGTCCAGCATTCTCAAGGCTCTTTTCTCTACAGATGTACGAGAATGAAGAGGAATACGGCAAAACTTGCTCCTGATTGCTGAAATTAGCGGCCATTGCTTTGCAAACGGATGGTTCATGTGAACATACCAGTCTTTGAGTCGTCTTGAACCATCGTTCAACCATTTGTCTGCCAACGTGAGGCCCAGGAGAAATGCTCTGATCATCGCTTCAGGAGCACCCAGGTTTTCGACATCAGAGAAGCAGAAGATGCCGCGACGAAAAAGTCGGCCCAAGTACCACAGAGCTAGGAAGGTGGCTGTAGGGGCTTCAAGACCATCGACCGAATTTCTCATGGGAAAATACTCTTCGAAAATGGCTGTTATTTTCAACGCCACCCGCTTTTCATCGACGCGTGTCATCACCCTGCAAAATTTAATCAGAAAGGTAGCTCAAGGGCAAACATTTGGTAGAAATGACCCACAACTTGCTGCAATTGTCTTCGGTGAAAACGTTATTACAGTGATAGGCAATCCAGTCCGCAAAGGGCAAAAAATGATTTTTCCACAATCCCATAGATCCCGTTTTGTGGGTAGGCAATTTGTTATACATGCCCAGTCCACTGATATCGGAGGGCAGAACCTCTGTAGAGAATCGCACGCGCTTTCGTGCGCCATCCTCCTGGCTGCGAGTCTCATGTACATTACGACGGGGGGAGTGTGGTGGGCGAGAGCGTTTGGAATGACGAGGAATGGAAACTCGAAAGGTCGGTTGATCACTGGCAAAAAGTTCTTTCCGTCTTCGAATAGACGGTAAAGCGGGCGATATGTCAAAAGCGTGGGGCATATTGATGATATTTTGTCCAAGAGGCGGCCGAGAATACGATGTGCCATAAGGCAGATGACCAATCGCATTGCTAGGAGGCAACGGAGCCGGACGAGGATGTAAGAATTCAGAGGGAGAGGGGAGGTAGAGTGGAGTGTATAGGACAGCCTCAGCGCTGACCGAGAGACTACTATACTTCCAGGACCACATGTTTTTCAATTTGTCGAAGAATTTCCAGGAAGAAGGATTCGTTTCATTACTAGAAACGGGCAGAAGAGGAGAGCGCTGGCGAGAGCTCGTGCGATAATTGGTCAAGTATGGAGTTTTGGAGGGTCTTTGACGGAAGCGATATTCCGCTGTATAGGGATAACGTGAGGGCAGATAAGACATACGATGAGAATCACAAGAGGATGGGTATGAGGACAGACAAGACCAATCCCTTCAGACGGCATTTTAACGAGTTCACAGCGGTCAACGTCTGGGCCACAGGCTTCAAAGCGGAATGGCCACATCAACGGACAAAGAGCTCGCGGCTGTCACGCATTGTTCATTGAACAAATTCATCGTGACAACGAAAATACACATGGGAACCGGAGATAGAATGTCATTTGTCGGTCTAGGAAACAAACAATGCGCTGTGGCCATGAAGCTGAGATGATTGTCGAGTTGTACCAAAGTATTGTGGCGAAGACCAGACTAGAGCGGACTCGTCGGATCAGACCGTAGCTTAGTATGTA
>JAGGAS010009419.1:0-13284 GCA_017657355.1 Termitomyces sp. K1Ac | reverse complement strand
CGTAGGAGTCGATGCCCCACGACATCCACTTGATTTAGTACAGGAGATCTATGTATCTCTTTGAATCTACTAACGACACACTTATACATAGATGACGACCAGGAGAAGGAGACATGATGAGAATTATGAACTGATTTATCGCGATATGCGGAAGAACCGATGCAAGGGCCATAGCTGAGGAGGAGAAATCTTTTTCACTTCCGATAGAACTGAGTAAGAGGTTAATATAGGAACATTCTCTGATCGATAAATAAACTTACACTGCGCCTGAAATTGAACCACAATGAAAGGCATCCTCTATCAAAGCTACTACGGAAGCCACTATATGCAATGCATGACAAATTATGACAATAACATAAAAAAAGGAGCGCACCGTTTGTGTGAGAACTCCCATTCCCTGTCAACGATGCGAAATGCAATATCTTCATATGGAGGCCCAGCACTGAAGTGCAGCAGAACTGTCTCTTCGTTCCCTGGCTCCTTGACGATTTTGTATGTCGGTGCTTTAGTTTTGTCGATGAGGTCGGGATAGAAAATATTGAACTAAAGGGCGACATGAGTACTGAATAAATGATACCCGAGGTGAAAATCTCACTTTGTATCCTTGAACGACTTTCGGTGGGGGATTGTCCGTACTGTCATGCCATTAGTGTAGGCATCAAATTCTGAGCAAAGTATTTACTTACTCATAATGAGTTTGATTGTATTTGTTCCATTCGTACCCAGTGTGAACACGATTAAAGTATCTTGGCTTCCTCGGTCGATACTTGTCCTCCCAATTATAAGAGGTTGGATTGGCAATAGTCTCTTCGAGGTTGAAAAGTTCCTCTTCTTCATCAAGATCTCGCTCAGCTTCCGCCCTGTAAAGTGCTTCGGAAGCGAGATCTGCACCGCTAGGAGCTTCTTCATTCGGAACCTCGAGTTGGGGTTGGGAAGCTTTGGGTACAAATCGAGACGATGCAACTGCGCGTCTTTGTTCAAGCTATGAGCGTCAATGAATGAGTCAGATAGTCAAGGCCTAGAAATGAATGGACCTACGAGAGCTCGTAAGGCTTCAACATCTGTTACAATGTCGATATCACGCTCCTCCGGCGTGAGTTCCGTGACATCAATCAGCTCGGGGCTCATTGACTTATCGTACTCTTCCATTTCTTCAGCGGTTACAACCTCTTCTTCGGGAGCTTCCACAGGAGTGACCTCATTGTTCCATTTCTTGGAAGCAGACCGAGCAACACCAGCAAGTAATTCTTCCTGTGCTTGAAGTGCCTCATCGCGTTGCCGCTTACGGAGTTGCTCAAGCCTGTTTCGGACAACTACTTCGTGAAGACCCTTGAGTTTTGCCTGGTATAGTGATCAACAAACTTGGCCATGTACTGAGTGATAAAAGAGCCACCTTCGCCTTGTAAACAAGAAGTTTCTTGAGTAAACCCTCCCAATAATCGGTATCTACAGGTTCTCCACTAGTGAGCTTGTTCTGAACTTGCCGTTGAAGTGATGCCAGATCGTCGTATGTCTTGCCGGATAAAAGAGCTGCGATATCGGACTCGACGGCGGCTGCAGCCTCTGCTCCCATGTGCCTATTAGCTTGCAATGTTTCTAGACGATCTTTGCAGACTACCATCATGTTCTAGCATCAAGTCAGCTGCGATCTGAAACAAGGATTTGATAAACTCACTGTCCAGAAATCGATATTGACTTCTGATTCTTCCAAAGATAGATAACGCTCGATATCATTGTGCAGTTCCTCAACTTGCTGGACGGTCAAATTCTGTCAAGGCCGTGAGTTAGAAAGTAGACGATAACAAAGGATATATGTTACGTCGAAGATATTGTAAGGCTCGTCAAGATCAATTTCCAGACCAGCATCTTCATCTTCGGGACTCTCATCTTCGTTGACGGTAGGGTTGACATACTTCAAATTGAGAGCCAAAAAGTCGATCGCCTTGGCCCTCTTTTCCTTGATGCGAATAGCAGCCCTCCTCCTTTCTTGCTCAAGTTGAAAGTCACCTTCCTTGGCGAGCCATTCAGACATCTGTGCTGATTCCTGAAGCCGTTGGTTCCTAAGCTCCTCTTCCTCGCGCAACCGTTGCTCAACTTCCCTTTCTGCACGTCGCCTGTTCAACCGTTCTAGCTCCTCCTTGGCCTCCTGCCGCCGAATGGCGTCACGCCGCTGTGCCTCGGCAGTTGAAATTCCCTGCTTTCGTTCTTTCTCATTTTTCTTGTGCCATCTAAACTGTTGCCCCAAGTTGACGTCGTGAAATGGGTTGTCCGTAGCACTATAGACGCTGAGTTCGGCCACCTGACGGGCTTCCTCCTCTTCCTTGATTCGTTTCTTTTCTGCCTTTCTAGCTTTGCGTTCCTCGGATTTATCCCGTTTACGCCTACGAGTAAGTCAGAAAATGTAAAACTGGAGAAAGATATTCGAGCTTGCTTTTTATCCTTTCTGTCGGCATCTCTACTACGACTTCGATCCCTTTTCCGCCGAGATGACTCCCTATCTCCTCTATCTCTGCTCCTGCTTCGATAGCGGCTGCGGCGCGAATCGTCATCCCTTGACGAATGTTTGTCTACCCGGGATGAGCGCACATTGGAGGTATAGTCGCGGTCGCGATCATCATACCTTCTGCGAGGCGACGTCGATCTCATATCCATTTTCAGGCTGGATGTTAGTACATTGATGGTAACATTAGGCATAGAGTTCTCATATCACTTTTATTCAGATGTGGGCGAAGATGTTGAGATGGCTATAGAAAGACTCGTAAGTTCTAGTTCTGACTAGATGATTACGTCGATGAAAGTGTACGTTTCTCAGCTCCAAGCCGCGAATTGGGATCCCCTGCGTGCCAGGTTAGGAAGAATTAGAGGCACATGTCAGACGTGCTAACCTTGTCCCGCTAGCATGGGTATTGTATATATCGATGAAATCGATAAGATAGCGAAGAAATCTGCGGGAGGACTTGAAGGTTCTCGTGATGTCGGCGGCGAAGGTGTACAGCAAGCACTTCTGAGGATGATGGAAGGCTCTGTCGTCACTGTACAGGCTAAAGCTGCTACCGCTGTTGAACTTCCTACACCTGGGATAGGTCCTGCTCCTCCAAGAAAAGGTCAACCACCTGCTCCACCACCTGGTGAGAAAATCTTGGTCTTCGTGACTCAGAAACCAATATTGGCATTGCAGCGAAATCAAACATCTACCGCATAGACACTTCGAACGTTCTCTTCATCTTAAGCGGCGCTTTTGTAGGCCTCGAGACCATCATCAAGCAGCGTGTGGCCAAGGGCGTGAGTGCTGTTTCGTCTCAACGAATTCGGTCACATTGACAGCATCTAGTCCATTGGGTTTACAGCCACACTGCCAACACCTGAAGCAGGCGCATCTCTCCCGTTCTTCACA
The DNA here is from genome assembly GCA_017657355.1 of Termitomyces sp. K1Ac. NCBI lineage: Eukaryota > Fungi > Basidiomycota > Agaricomycetes > Agaricales > Lyophyllaceae > Termitomyces > Termitomyces sp. K1Ac. The sequence continues at coordinate 9,890 of JAGGAS010009419.1, read as the reverse complement.
CCAAATCGGAAGACAGCTAAGAATGTTCTAGACCTCGTGGAGATACCAGGTCTGTTGTCTTCCAATTGATGCCTAGATTCTTTTCAAACTCATTTAAATCGACAGATCTCGTTAAATATGGGTATACACTTGTCGTGGCTGGTGTTTTCGATTATAGACGTTGACTTCATCTCAGATTCATTCCCGAGTTCATATCTCGCTTACCCTCGATAACTACACTTGCGCCATTGACGATATCTGATCTGCGGCGGATTCTTACGGAGGTGAAGGGTTCCTTGATATCACAGTACCAAGCTCTGTTTGGGTATTCTGGGGTTGAGATCAGATTCACGGGTCCAGCGTTGGACGAGATATGCCGAAAAGCGGCAGAAAGAGGTGGTGGTGCTCGAGGGCTGAGGGGTATCATGGTTGGTCCAATCACACTCAGAGTGTCAAAGGCTAATGCTTTTCATTTGACACAGGAGAGTTTGTTATTAGAGCCAATGTACGAAGTCCCGTGAGTCCCCTCATCCATAACTGGGAATTTTACTAACGTCATTAGTGGCTCGAACACCCGTCACGTTCTCATCACAGCTGCCGTTGTTCGAGGGGAGGAGCCTCCAAGATATTGGGACCATGAAGGAGGTGTTGCTTTTTGGGAAGCATGGGCAAAGGAGGAAGGCAAATTTCGGACGGCTACCTGACTCTTCATGCTTTCGTTGCTTATGTAATATGTAAATGTAGATGTCGAAGTATTCATGTACAGTATTCCTCATATAACCCTGGAAAATGGTGAAGTTTAAGACGCAAACAAGTGTATTGATCCGGTAGAGTTCTTTAAAAAAAAATGCTGCAATGTAAGCTATCAGTGGCGCAACGGCCCCATATGCAAAGGCCGATGAAACAGAGGCAAAGTTTGATGCCAATATTTAATCTTTCTTGTCGGCATCCGCGGCAGGCTCTGCATCCGTAGTGTCATCCTTGTTCTGGTCTTTCGCCTCCGAATCCTCTTCTTTCTCCTTCTCTTTCTCAGCACCACCCGCTAACTTAGCGTTATTATCCCGGGCATCTTCAAACGCGGCCTTGAACTGATTGGCATCTTCATGCAAGTTCAGATAAATTCAAAGTCAAAGAAAAGAAAACAAATCGACTCACTCTCAGCATTGGCAAGACGGATGGCAAGGGTCTCTGCGGTGGGTGGTGTCTCCGAATAATCAGCCGCCACCTTCCAGACCCAACTCCTGTCCGATCCGATGTTGGGCTGCAGTTTCATATCTGATGTTACTATGTAAAACGCGAGTTAGAACGTGTAGCTGACTTCTCAGTGGCACGGGCTCGAATACAAATACTCACTCGCGTGATTTGCACAGACTTTGAGAGTCTTATCGCGTCTCATGACAAGACGGACCTTCTTTGTCACTTTATGAGAAAGGAGGCGAACATCACCAGTCCCACGTTCTTTCCATTCAGTGGACTCAGAGTCGAATCGGAAGAGTTTAGCGCGCCTGAATTAGTCAAAAGAAATCGCAATCGAGATCGACGAGTCAGTGGGGAAAGAAATCGCGTTGATTTGAGATCGACGCACATCTTGAATAGCACCTCCTCGTCTTCTTCCATAGTTTTAGTTTCGACCTGCTCCGTGAGCTTGATAACCGGCTCGAAGTGGACATCGGCCTCCTCCTCCTGCTGTGGAAGAATCAGCTCTAGGTTCAAGACAAAAAAGAGGATCTCAAGGCCGATCGTGAGATCTGGAAGAGGAGCAGATAATAACGTACTCTGGGAGCGAGAGCATCAACGGTTTCAGACATTATTGCGAGGATGTGGTGTGGATCTGAACAGCAGACGACCGAAAGAATGAACTCGAAAACCAATGATAAAGGACCCCAGGACCGCGTGATCGGGGTCTCCCATCAGGGAGGCCACGGCCGTGACTTGCCTATAACTAGGACACCTCACAGCACTCTAATGAACAAAATGCCGTATACCCATCGTTTCTTCACCATTTGCCTCCTTTTATCTCTCTATATCCCCGCACTAGTTTCTGCCCATCTAATAGAGATTGCTTCCGGCCACAAGGAATGTTTCTTCGAAGACTTACACAAACAAGACAAGGTTCGACCCTTGTAGCTTTGACCGTTGCAGATTGGCTGACTTTAGCGGCGTAGATGACCGTCACATATCAGGTTGGAGGCGGAGGTCATCTGGATATTGATTTCTGGGTTTGTCGACGCGCTATGGCATTCCGCACTTCAATTCTCATGTGGTTAATTTTCAGTTAACGGACCCAGATGACCACGTTCTGGGAAAGCAAGTCCGACAATCGACAGGTTCTCTCTCTATTACCGCTAGGTCGCGAGGGAATACAACAATAACGATAAGGATTGACAATCTACAGTAACAGATACATAATTCGGGCACCGTCCATGCAATAAATAAATGAAAGTGCACCATACAAGAACGGTCTGAGGCCGGCTCATCGCCAGTTCGCTTTCTTGATCCTGGTGAAGCTTGTATCCCCACCAACATCGAATGAGATGTTCGCCATGGACGAATTCGCTCCTAGGGGCGGCGACCTAATCTTCATCATGGCCCCCATGCTCACTGACTTGGTCATTGACATTCGTTTCGTCCGCTTTGCTGGGCTGACCACCATAACTCGTCGAGGCCCTCCACTAACTTCGCCTTCGTTAGGCGAAAGCTGAGGAATCAGACTTGACCGCCTTCGACCTTTCTCCACACGCAAGGGTCCAATGTTAGACCTGCGACGCCCATTCGCGACCTTCAGTGTGCTACCACCCGGGCCAGAGGTCAGACCACCCTTCCTCGGTGTGGATGGTCCACGCCGACCGGGGCTTCCATTAATACCACGGTCCCGTACTTTGGAAACATGGAGACTGGATCGATCGTCACTGGGCCCAGATAGCTGATTGAGGCTCATTTCAGAAAGAGGGTTGTGGCTGCGTCGCTCTGGGCTGGCGGTTTCATCTCCTTCCTCAAGACTTGCTAGTCCACAGCCACGCGATCGTGATGATTTGAGAAAACTAGGGTCCAGGCGGTTGGGTCGTGGTCTTCGAGCACGAAGAGAGAGGGAAGTCGAGGAATTTAAGGAATTATCAAGTCGGGAATGATCAAGTCGGGAATTATCAAGTCGGGTATTGACAAGTCGGGTCGATGCTGGAAGTGAGGCACTCAAACTTAAATGGATACTATCGTCGGTTCTTTCGTTCTCGTCCTCCCAATCACTCTCTGAGCCGCCCAGTGAGGTGCACCTGGGCGGCAGGGAGGACAAAGACGAAGAAGCCGTCGACATAGTGTCGGCATTAGTGGAAGGGCTTGCGGGAATGATTGTCACGACAACCGGAGCCATCTTTGGTCCTGAATCCTCAAGATCACCCTGACCAACCTCGTCGCGCCATTGAACATTCTTTGCACTTTTCTTGTCTCTATCTGAGAGCCTTCTGTACGGCTGTGAAAGGCTCGAACGAATGGATTTGCGAGGGGATCGTCCGAATCTACGAGATTCAGAAGAGACCGTCAAATTGTTAGACCCATACACTACAGAAGATCGTCTGGCTGGCTTCGGGGTCGTTTGTTGTAGAATGGCAGGTCCAGAACTGACCCTTCTGGTGAAAGTGGTTGGGTATCCGTCGAAGGAATCCAATATTGAGGGAGCGTTTCGCGATGTGCTTGCATAGCCCTCCGTGCAAGCGCCAATCATGTTTTGGAAAGTGGCGTCGTTGCCGCTCTTGAGAGAATTCAGGGCTCTCGCCACCTTTTTGACCGAGTCCAAGTTATCTGTGTCATTCAGCGTATCTGACGCTTCACCAACCAGGACAGTGCATCTTCCAAGCATCCCAACAAGGCCCACTATGACCTCGGCCATGTTCCCAATTGCGGACCTCATAACGTCGCACTCGCCTTCGGCCTTTGCCCTCTCTATCTCTGCCTTCCTGCAAGCGGCTTCGAGTTTCAGAATATCCATGCTTGACTGATCGAGCTTTTCGGATTTTCGATCTGACATGGCGCGCAACGTGGCTTCGAACATGGCATTAGAATTGGACGCGCGTTGAACTCGACTCGCCAGCAGCGAATTGGATTTTGTGACCTCTTCTTCCGGCAGCGCCAAGGCGCGCAAGAGAACGCGTTCCGCCTCAAAATCAGCCGAAAGTACTCCCGATATTTCCTTCGCCTCAAGTTCGGTGAGCCTCGCGCGTATCGATTCTAGTTTGGCTTTTGCAATGGTGAGGGTCCCCGCGCAGACTGCACCATCTACAATCGAATCCCTTGTATGTTCCATCTTAGATTTCATATCGCCCTTTGCCCTTTCCACTTCTTGGTTGGCCTCTGCCCTTTTGCGACGAGCAATTTCATTCTCTTGGTCCCTCTTACCAGCCAACTTAGCCTTGAGCTCCGCAACTTCCTGGTTGAGCCGATTGATTGCTTCGACGTAGCGCCCGACGTGCCGATCAACATTGACGACATTTCTAGTGACCACTTTCGTTTTGATTTTGGTGGCGCGCTCGGCATAGACTAAGGTGTTGTGTGTATCGTCAAAATGGCTGGATGTGGGTGCTACACAAACGATCATCACCGTCTTGCAGTTACCGCCAAGTGAGAACTTCAGCAAGCGAGTGAGTTTGCTGTTCCGATAAGGTACATGGCGAACAGAACCACCGCTTTCACAGAGAGCATTGATACAGTTTCCGAGGGCAAGAAGGGACTTGTTGATGTTAGCTCCTTCCACCATGCGTTTGCCCATATTAGTGGTAGCAGCGGCTCGCTCACTGCCAGCAAGATCGATGATGGAAAGCGTGGCTACCGTGCGTTGTTCGGTGAGTGCTGCTGTTCGTGGCGATTGTGTAACATGGACTTGTAGTACTGCGTGGGATCGTGAACTGGTCTCATTGGCATGTGTTGGGCTCTGCGTTCTCCTTGTGTTGCCAAGTAAGACGATTTCTTTGACCTCTTCAGCCGTTTTTGGTTTTAGTTCGACGAGTCCCACCACCTTAACAGTCTTGTCTTCGCGTATGGAAAGGCCTCCGCGCGGTGTGTTGGGATTTGGTTCGGCAAGCAGGTCGCGGATCTCCTCGTTGTAGATCTCCAGAAATGTCACCATGACCTCGACATCCCAATCATCCTTTCGATCTTCGATGCGCTGGAAAAGATCTGCCATCGTCAGATATATAATGCCTGGATCGGATTCAGTGCCACTGATAGTATGCGTCTTGCCACAACCCGTAGCCTAGTACAACTTGAGTCACTACCAGATCATAATAGTACTCAAGAGAGCTCACCCCATAGGCAAAGACTGTAGCGTTGTAACCATCGAAAAGACCCTTCAAAAGGGGTTGAGAAGTAGAATTGTACACTTCATGCTGTCCGGCATCGTGACCAAACACCCGGTCGAACATAAATCTCTTGTCTTTGTAGCGTTTTGTGCCTGGAGGCATAAACCCACGTTCTAAAAACGCTCTGGCCTGATCCTTCTCGTCGGGATCGAACGTCAATATTCTGTCGTCCACGATCTGAACGATATCTCGAAGCGGTGCGGTGTGATGAACAGGAACCTTGCCGGGAGTAGAAAGTGCACCATCGCCGCGTATTGTAGTATCGTAACATGCCTCTGGGAGACGGGCAGCCTCCCAAGCCGTGGGCGGACGTACTCGCACTATAAAAATAATGTTAAGAGAAAGGACATCGGATTTAGGCAATGAAAACACGTACCTGACAGGGATCTCTGTCCGCCCTTGTCACTCCACATGTTAAACAAGGAGGATTTGACCTTGCATATGTGATGGTGTGCTTTGAATTCAATTCCAACAATAATCAATGGTCTGACGTCAAGAGTAGCCGAATCTCAAACCTCCAATCACGACGGCGGCTCAAGCTCTCGAGTACAAAAATAATCTGGAAAATATTGATCCCAGTGTCGAATACTTGATGACACTCTATCTCTCTCCAGATCTAACTCCAGAAGAGATCAGAAAGGCAAAAAAAGCTGGCGTTGTTGGTACGGTTTTCACAAACAATTGCTGTTCAAGAGAGTAACTTGAAGCAATAGGTGTCAAATCGTATCCCAGAGGTGTTACGACAAACTCTGACGGAGGAATCGAGTCTTATGAAGCCTACTATCCTATATTCGAAGCTATGCAAGAAGTTGACATGGTGCTGAATCTGCACGGTGAAATACCCTCAGACGCGTCTGAGGTTCGTCACAATCTCTTTATAAAAGGGTTCTAAAATATATTGTTCATCCATCAGAACACGCATGTCCTGAATGCAGAGCCCAAATTTCTTCCCCATCTCTTCAAATTGCATGCGGCGTTTCCCCGCCTTCGCATTGTCCTTGAACACGCCACAACCCGTGCCGCTGTCGAAGCTGTAAAATCTTGCGGGCCAACTGTGGCGTGTACGATTACTGCGCATCATCTTGCACTCATCGTAGACGACTGGGCTGGACAATCCTGGAACTTTTGTAAACCCGTTCCCAAATATCCAGATGACCGCCTGGCACTGCGTGAGGTCATTCGGGAAGGTAAAGATCACATATCACATAAAGACTTCAGTGCTCAGTATTAAACTAGGTCATTCACGGTTTTTCCTTGGTTCTGACTCCGCACCTCACCCGCCACACTCAAAATCCACGAGCACTGTGACACATGGTTGTGCCGCCGGCATTCATACGTCTCCCATTCTCCTTCCTCTTGTTGCAGACCTTCTGGAATCTTTCAACGCTTTGGACCGACTTGAAGACTTCGTAAGCAACTTCGGACGGGCATTTTATACATCTCTCTTCCGGAATTCCTTCCTCTCCTAGTTTTATCTCTCGCCCTTGACGGACGCTGTTGCCACTTGGGGAAACATACTTAAGACAAATCCTACTCTTTCACCTTCTATAACTTCTATTGTCATGACTCACTTTCGTTACCCAACGTTCAACAGCCTCAATAGCTACATTCCTAATCTAAATCGCCTGACGCTGGCGTCGCACAACAACTCCAGTCGTTCTCCTACCTTATCCCCCTTGCGCTCTTACTACGATTCCCCCCACCTGGCTTCGCGGTCTCACTTCGCTGGAAACGATGACTTTCAATCAAACGCTCAACTGTCCTTTTCTCGTTCCAGCTTACAGTTTCCTGGTTTAGGAATAGCGTACCCTCAAGCGTCTGATATACCTACAAAGGCGGTGTCTCAAAAATCCAAAATTATACCGGTAGAAGTAATTCCAGCTTCCCACCTTCCAGGACAATCCGTCAAAGACGAACTAGGCGAATCAACAATGGGTCTGCAAGGTGAACTAAGCTGCTTCTACGAACCTCAGGCTGTGCAATCCTGGTCTTTCTCTTCCTTGGTCTCGGTCGATGAGTCAACAGCTACCAATAATCAAGCTACACAAACTCAGAAGGCTAACCTCGGCAATGATATGGCACCCATTACTTTCGGTTCTCTCGCCACGACCTCCGGAATGTCTATCACTAGTTTGGCCGATCACTTGTCTGCTACAGCTGACATTGCACTGCACTACTTGTCGAGCAGTACGGGTGGCATCGCAGATTCTCACACAGCGGGATCTCAAGGGTCTTTGCTCGAGGAACTTTGCGATGCGCGACCTCCCACTTGGCCATCTATCTCGCCGGTGCACGAATCCAACGCTCAGTCTATTGCATCAAGTATATGGTTGGAGCCATCTCTTGGTGTCGATTCCTTAGAAATTGGTGCCGATCAACTTTTGGAACGTGAGGCACCTCAAGATTCCATCATTCCGAGCCAATTTTCAAGTTTAGACGCACCCTTTCATTCCTTAACTGGTTTCTTCGAAGTACATTCGAACCACAACCTTACTCAAGCCGAAGTAACTCCCGAAACACTGATAGAGAGTCTGGAAAGTCCCACTCGTTGTGAGGCTTACCTAGCCTTGCCAAACCTGGATGAGGAAGACAGTGACTACAAGCTTTCTGACTCTGAATCCACCAACTCGAGTTCTTCGTCTTTTCCCAGTCCATGCCAGAAGATTCGAAGCCGAAAGCGGCTGTCCCAGGGTTCTAACCGTTCTCAAACAACTAAAAGAGAAAAGCCTTCATCTTCGAAGCCGACGAAACGGAAACAGAGGATAGAAGTTATCACTGAGGCACTGCCCCCCGCGGAAGCACAAGAGGCGCTTTTTGATGTCGACCTTGGCACTCCTGTTTTCGATGCACACAGAGGCATCAACATCGATGAACTCAGATCCAAAGCTGAGCGATATCGTCTTCGCAATCCAGGCCGTATATACGACAACAATTGGCTGGCGTCTTTTGCGGGGAAACTGTCTGATCAGGGGGAGCTAATCAATGACTATCGATGTTACATCGCAGGATGCGCCCAAGTCAATAAAAGACGAGACCATATTTTGATCCATATCGGTTCTCATCTTGACCAACGGCCGTACGCTTGTTCTTATTGGTGCGTTACTTTGGCTTCGAAAAGTAGTTTATGACTAACAGAAACCAGCCCTTCTCGATTTCTGCGAAAGAACGAATGCAAGCGTCACGAAATCAGCCACAGTGGCGTGAAGCCATTCGCTTGTCCCATCTGTCCGAATTCTGCTTTTGTACGCCAGGATCTTCTAAAGCGCCATATATCGCGTGCTCACGGAATCAAAACGGCGCGAAAGCGCAGGGGAGGCACGATAAAGGAAGAAGACAAAGAGAACACGCCAAATCGTCCATTAAAACGAGTCGCGATGCAAATGTTGAGCCGTAGACTGACGGTCTGAATGGGCCAGAAACAGCCCTATTGGAGGACAGACTGGACAACCGGCTTGCTGGCCGACTTTGAGACTCGGCCGTACCTCCTGAGATGGCACGTCGGGAAGTGGGATGTGGGGGAAGGAGTAATCGTTGGTGAGGAGACGCTGACGATACGATGAGATTGGAGTACGTAGTGGTCTTCTTACTGCCACGTGCGTGAGTGTTTGACGCCCTGCTATTCCGTCCTGAACTATGTTGGGAGCTAATGGCACTGGCTGGGCGAGACTTCCGACGGTCGATAAGATCATGCGCCATGTCCTCCAGTTCACTCCAAGTCTGGAGAACGCGAGTTTTTTCAGAAATTGCCCTCAGATCGGTGGACACACTAGCAAAGTTGGTAATCATGGTCTCCAACACACCACGAGTGAAGGTAATGCGGGCACTTAATTGCTCTTCGGGCGTTGTCTCGAGAAGAATCTTGTGGGAGGACAACAGGACAGCATTGGGGGACGCAGGGTAGCAATCTATGTGTTCAAGCAGATCGCTCAGCGCAGCATCGCATTTCTGGACATCCTCTGCTAGATGTGCGAGTTGCTCCACCCTCTTGATGAGCTCAATTGAGCCTTCTATTTCAGTTCTAAGGGAGCGAAGCTCGAGATCGATGGAAGGATCACTCGTTGAACACGGAAGCAAAGCCACCCCAGAAGATATACTAGAGAAATCTCTCGCCATTTTCTTTGACTGATTTAGATCAGGAAGATGGGAAGACGACTTCCTAGGTCGTGCGATCTCGTTTATGTTCATGCACCGGAGCCGTCGCCGGAATGCAAGAATCTGAACTTGAAGATCGCGCGCTTCTGTTTTCTTGGAGCGATCTTCAGAGGCGACATGCAGACCGAACACATCTAGCCGAGGTCACTACAACGGAAATGCTGATGAGGGCATTCTGAGTACTTTACCTTCCTCGAATAGATGGCGCGGTTTTGTCTGGTATGAAGTGGACGACAGTGTTGAACCTTTAGTGGAACGGATGCTTTTCAAGCTGTGGTGAAATTCCGGAGATTGATTTCGTTGTTTCCCTACAGTTTGACGTGGCCCTGAGTTTGGTTGGCGACTGGTTGGTGGTTTGTCTAGGCGTCGACTTTTGATCTCGACGTCTTGCGTCTGACCTTGAGCCATATT
>JAGGAS010009418.1:0-44540 GCA_017657355.1 Termitomyces sp. K1Ac | reverse complement strand
GCAGCGAAACTGAGGTTACTGGTAATTATCGTTTATCACCTACAACAGCCAAAGCAGACGGTAAGGATAACATCCCATTGCTAACGATCTCAGCGATCATTAACAAAGCAACAAACTGAGACCCCGAGTGAGGCACAGATGAGAATTCGGATTTCAAACGCTAATACCTGCCAGCTGAGCGTTCTGTAGTGTATATCGTGGTTGGAATCTTCCACAAAGACGTCGATATGATCAGTTTGACCTCCCGTTGGGGCAGCATTCGAATTGGTCGAGTGCACATGAGATCCAACTTCTGCAAGCCTGAAGTTTGTTTTCTCTGATGGGCCACTGACGACCATGGATGGCAGATTGCAGAAGAAAAAGATACTTTTTCAAAAAAAAAAAGAAGAGAGTATTACGTGATCGATAGAGCTAATGAATTCCTTCAACATGTCACACATATGTCACCCCCGATATCATAGTACTTGACATCTTCTTCTTATAAGTTTTCTACTTAAGTACTTCCTTATTTTTTCGCTATCGACATTTCGCAGCGCGGTGGCTTTCACCTGAGTTACTTATGTATGTAGAAAATAAATTCCATTTCACTTACATAATATAATAGTAGTTGATAATAATTGGATAATATTTAGATAACATCAAAATTGGAGACATTGATTGACTTGAGATACTTACTCATGCACTGTGTCGCTTCTTCCCTCAATTCGCCTTATTGACGTTTTATCATTTCTGAAAGACCGATAATATATATATACAATGCATAGAGGTACTAACAACTTCGGATTTCTCAGGGCTCATTTTCTCTATATATACTTATGATCACCTGATGTTGTATATAGATAGTCAGTACCTCCGCTGAAATCACGCCGCACGACTTTGACACGCAACATTCCAACCAACGCAACCAATCGATCTAATATTCAAACATTCAGCTAGGATCTTAGCCTATCGTTCCAATATACCAAACGGATGAGCTCCTCAAATCAGTCCCAACGTTCGCGTTTTGTCGACGACCTCGTATACCTCGTCCTTGAAAGCTCCGACCACTGGTGGCCTGGAGATCTCATACAGCTCGCTCAAGTCTCCTCTGCATGGTTAATGCCTGTGAGACGAAGACTGTTTGCCTTTCCCAGCATTCACTCTTTCCGGGCATCTACAAGGCTCGCTCGTACCCTTTCCGGCGATCCTTCACTACTTTCCCTCGTTAAGGGGGTTGAACTGCGGCCAATGCCAATGGATCGACAGGTCGATTCCCAAGATAGATCCGGTATTAATGTAATTCTCGGTATCGATGGTTTGCAACGCATCACCCTCGGCGGCCTTCTGTCTGTCAGAGCGGAACGATTCTTGCACCGAGTCGCAGATGCCCACTCTGTCTTAAGCCTTCATATTGATGGTAGCCTGATGGCCGATTCCATTTCCCTCCCCGGTTGCCCTTCTTTGGATTGGGATGAGTCCATAGCATTCCAGTTTTGCAATCTGAAGACCCTTCACCTTACCAACATTGAGCTCGCTATCTCGCACCCGTCCATTCCATATCAACTGTCGCTTTCTGAATTGCAATTTGACCGTGTCGCCTTCACCCGAGGTTACATCACTCAGTTATTACACGAGACCCCTTCTCTCCTTCGCCTGCGTATGAAGTCTACACAAACTTCAGAACTCGATGAACAAGTCAGATGCGTTCTCGAATCCTGCGCCGTTGAGATATTGGAGGTTGAAGTGGATATGGAAGGACCATTTGATGACCCCATATTTAATAATCCCTCTCCTTCACTCCGCAGTCTGCGTCTCAGTGGTGTTCATGCAAATTTCGACACCATCACTTCTATAGGCACATATTGCCAAAACTTGGAAAACCTAGCCATCTCTGGTCGGATGATTACAATCGTTCCAAACGAGTGGGCTTCATTCATTGCAAGTGGACATCTCCCTCATCTACGTTGCCTTGAACTGCCATGGGATACAAGATCCCATCCAGTTGGGAGTTGTGCTGTAGACAGTTTTTTGCACGCTGCTGCTCTCCGTGGTATCCATATCATACCTGAAGAAAACCGAATTCCATGAATTCAGATGTTTTCTCAACGAATCTGAGACTCAAGTCTGCATACTTATGATTGTATCATACTTACTTACACTTGTTCCAATATGTACATAAATCTCAAGGGGTTCATAATGACATGACATGACAGAGAGAGCCCATGACATGAACAAATAGGAATTTGATGACAATATGATGGGCGAGAGTTGTCCATTGGCAGAAACTCATTTTCATTTTCATAAGCCATCGCGCGCTCACCACAGGAAACGGAGTTGGGGAGCTTTCAAAGCCACGACAACAGGCCTTCACTGATCTGCCGTCATTCCTTGTTCGCGATTCCTTCGCGGTAACTCACTCCTTCGAACTCCCTTCATTATTTTATCATTCGGCTCATGCACCTTAGCCAATGCAGACCGCAGCCTCTCGCTTTCATCCTATCCATGGTTCTTCAACTAGCTCATCTCAACGAGTGCCCCGACGCAGCTCCTCGTTCCTGTCCCTCAGACGTGGAAAGGACAAGCCAACGACCATGACTTTTGACTCTTCAGGGTCATCTGAATCGACGCACACTTCACCGCCAACCTCTTTCGAGGTATACCCAAGAATGAAGTCTCTTACAAACAATCGCCTCACGAAAAGCCATCGAAGTTCTCCGTCTACCAGGACGATATTACGACTCGAAACCTCAGTTTCTTCTCCGCAAGATTCTCCAGAATCATCTTACGCGTTCCCTATCTTTGACTCCACAGAAGACGTCGACACCCCCTTGACACCTACTCAGCATTCGCGTCTGCGCTCGAGGACTGGTCCTTCCGGCAGATCACATTGGGAGGGGCCTTCCTCCGTTCCCCAGCTTCGATTTTCTGGCTCTTCGTCCACTCAGCATACTGAAACATCTCTTCATACTCCAGTTGACTTCGATCAATCTAGCGAATCTTTTGAACACTTTCCCGTGGTCGTTGCAGCACCTATTGCCGGCGTTGAAACCATGGACGCTCTCGTAGACGGTATGAATGGAGGAGACGACATATTATCTCACACGTCGAGCCTCTCCAATCGTGCTAGATTTGGTATTCCAGGACATCATCCTCTTTATCAGCCGCCCCTTCCGACTCCTCCACCAGGTATTGTTCTGGGTGGGGGGAAATCTCGACGTCATCCTAAACGTAACAACGTCTTCAGTCATTCAAGCGACTCGGAGGCAGAAGATGAGGATCCTACGACTATCTCCGGACTAGCTACCCGCCCACGTCATAGTCGCCCATCTCCTACTCCCTCTAGCTCGAAAACACCCACTCTTTTTACTACAAAACCGCCCGTATTAGAGCAGCAGCCCAGCGAAACAGTGCATACAGTACCTTCGAAGTCACCTCCTGACAAAGCGAAAAACGTTGCTCCTTCAATATCTGAGATCATCCGAACACATGCTCCTCCGGAAGGTCAAGTAAGATCTCGCCCGTCTACCTCTCGTCCCTCGTATTATGCTCACAGCCTCGTTGTTCATGATGCCGAATTCGAACCCCAACACAATTCGGTTGACGAAGAAACCGGCTTAATATCTCGTTCTTCCATCGACAGCGTGGCTGATGAAGTACAGCGAACGCTACGCAATCAACTTTTGGCTAGACTTCACCATGCGGTTCCTCCACCACCTTCATCTTTCATGAACCGCCGGTCCACATTGTCTGACAATGTCAGCACACGTTCCCCTCGCTCGGATCCTGGCGCTTCATCCGTATACTCGTCTTCAACTTGTTCGAATCCTTATCCTGCTTCTCCTATTGATGTTAGCAGTTTCGTCTCCTTGACAAAGCCGTCCACCAGTTCCCAGGAAGTCGTAAAGTATCTGCGCTCAGCAAGATTGACGACCCTGCTCAGCCTGAGACGGTCGCCTCACGCGTCGGCAGACAGTCCATTGACGGTCAGTCTTTCAGATCTCGGTAGTTCAACAGGGTATCCCGTCGTCGTCTTCCTTGGACTAGGCTGTGTGCGGCATATCATGGGTTTGTATGATGAAATGGCCGAGATATTGAACCTCAGGCTAATCACTATTGATCGGTGTGTTCAATATATGCCATAATTTGAAATACTAATTGTTTATATAGATGGGGGCTGGGGAAAACAGAGTCTAGATCGAAATCGGCCAAGGGAGTCATGGAGTGGGCGTCAGTAGTTGAAGAGGTCCTCGATCTCCTGCACATTAAACAATGCAGTGTCATGGCACATTCAGCTGGTGCGCCTTATGCACTGTCTTTTGCCAACAGGGTCCCCGATCGAATACGTGGTTCAATATGCCTATTGGCCCCCTGGGTGGGCGGTAGTGAAAACAGTAAAGTCCTTGATTGCTCACTCTCCTGCACCATTTGACTTTTGGGCAGCTGGATACAAATGGTTGAAATATGTCCCCAATGGTATTTTGAGAACTGCCCAGGCCGCAGAATGGAAGATTCAGGCATGGATGATAGGCAAACCTCCTGCAGTTGCTTACGAAGGCATTGGTTATAACGCCCCACCCACCGTCAAGCTGCTATCTGAAAGCCGAGTTTCATCGCCTAACGCGAATGACACCCTTGATGCTCGGCACACAACCACGAATGAATCTCGACCTCGCCCCAGCATAGCTTCGAGCACATTCAGTGACTATGACGATCTACGAGACTTTGATGGTCGTTTCGAGAGCCGGAGCACATTAGCGGCAGGGGGCCCACGTCCCTCGCAAACCCAAACCGGTGGTGATAATCGACTTGTCAACAAGAGAAAGACTTCTCGAGGCTTTCTTGGTCGCTTTAAAGGTTCCTCAAGTTCCCCACAATCGCCTTCCGAAGAGAAATCATTTACAGGAGGGAAGAGGTTGAAAGCCTTACGATCGATGGGCTCTTTGAAGGGCAGGAATACTTTGGGTCAGAAGACATTTGTTAGCCCTCAACTCCCTCCTTCCCTGCAGATCGAAGTTGGACTCGGTTTTGGAGAACTTGACTGGCCTCCAACACACTCTGAGGTCTCCCTTTCCGATAAAGACACGTCTGCATCGACCCCAAACTCGACTATATCTGGAGTAAAGAATAGCAATGTTGGACGAAGATCAATATCGTTTAGTTCGCCAAACGTCGCTTTGTCGATGCCATCTTCGCCATTGTTCAGTTCTACGTCTTCCTCAACGGCCAGTGTGGGTTCTGGCAGCACGCATCCAGTGGCTTTGGGCAATGCCCTAATAGCTGCATCGCATGCCGAATCAGCCAAAGGCACTCACAGCGACCTCTTGCAAATTCTCAACCACGACAATCAACCATGGGGATTCTCATACTCTTCGTACCCTCATCATGTCAAGGTGTGGTATGGGGATAAGGATGAGAAAATAGCCGAGCATGCTGTTAGATGGATGGCAAGTAATATGGGTGAAAACAGATGTTCGGTCACAGTCGTCAAAGGGGCCGATCATGGGCTAATGTATCGAAGCAGTGTTGTGGTGGAGGTTCTTGAGAACGTGCTCTCCTTCTGGAAATCCGGTAGGCATATCTTCAACTTTGTAAGACTTTCCTCTCACCGTATCGCTTGTTTAGAAGACTCGTGCGACACATGGCCCTAGCTAGACGATCAATCATCTCTCTCTCTCTCTCTCCTCTCTCTCTTTTTTTTTCTGGTATTTTCACTCTCTTGGATATCAATGTTCTGGTACATACCCTGCACTTCGTTTGTTTATTTTGTATGTCTTTGTTCACCTGCATAGATAGGTCCATTTTACTTATCATCTGGAGCTTTGGAGCGTCATATGTAGTTTGCAACATCCTGTTATAAATTATAAAGTTAAATAAATAATTCAACATAACACGTCAAGTCCTTTTAATTAAATTTATATGAAATTCAAGTTTTGCACGTGAGTTTGCAAAGTCGTTTTAGGCCCATGCCCTCACGACGCCCAAGCCCGTCCCCTCAGAAGCGCATAATAGCCCTAAAGCGCGCCGATGGAGAGCCTCTGACTCGCTTTGATATTCAATACGACGTTCTCCATTATATCTTTCATGATGTGCAGGCGGTGTTCACTGACCCCTACCCCTCCAGCGAGTCTGCCCCGAAGGTCACTTTCCGAGACCTCTACATCAAGACCATCCTACACTCGCCAAAGGCTACGAAAGCTCTGAAGGACAAAATGACTGAATCTGAAATATTTGCAGAAGACTTTGCAATGCTCGCGCTTCTCGTGAATGTTGGACGAGTCAATACGACTATGAGCTGTACGCGATGTGTTTTCTTCTTGACTGCTAAAAACTCTAACTATGGGTTTCATAGTTTTCCCTGAGATGAAGACTGCCATTCGAACTTACCACCCAATTCCTTCTCTACAGAGGACAACCGGAAACCTTCAAGACGCGCCACGCATCAAACATATACTCAAATCAGCTACCTTAGGGAATGATCATAGTCCTACGCCCTCCACGCCCGCCGATATTCTTTCTCGAGTTGTAAGAATCTCCATACCTTCTACATCCTTTGCATCTCATGCGCTTTGTATAATACAGAAGTCAGGACAGGTCCCCTCCACCACAGTGATGAACCTTATTTTTGTCTTCGCCAACCACTCGACAGTATGTGCTAAATACACTCCTCCTACTCTACTGAAATTTACTGATCTTAGCCAATTGGCCGCATCCACTTCAGTGAAAAACTGGACTTTACAGACCTTTTCATACGCGAGTCACTCTCATCACTCAGTCGTGCACGCGCCTTCCTCTGGCTCTGCTACCATTATTTGGAGTCCGCTGTGGAAAATAACGACGATGACTATGACGATGATGGGTCAACCAACCCTTTTGCAGATAGCAGTCGGGGCACTATTCCGACAATCGTTTACCTTTCCGACGCCGAAATCACTCAGGAAAATACGGATCCCGAAGATGAGAAGATGCTTTCTGAGAAACTTGTGATGCAAAGGCTTGAGATATTGAAAACACATGGTGCGAAGGAGTCTGCCAAGCACATTAAAATGTCGGGTCTGGAGAGCAATGGTGTTGGAGATGGAGATAGGGATCCTGCTTCGAGTCGTGAAGGCGTCAAGTTGAAAATCAAGCGGACTACTGGGAAACAAGCTATCAGTACTAAAGAGATGACTTCCTCCACGGTTCGTAACGTGAACCTCCGGGAGGAGAATGGCAAAGACCCAGAGGCATTCTCGAGTCCTGCTATTCCCAATACTGATGACGAATATGATGTCATTGAATCAAGTATGTTGTCTTGACTTCCAAGTCCTATATTTTCTACACTCCCGCAGGTCATACAAAGAACCAACATCCGCGGTCAAAACAACCAAAGCGACAGATTCAATCATTCGCTCAATCCCGTGGTAATTCTATTGATGCTGTACCCAGGGGATCCACTTTACGACATCGTCGTTCTCGATATTCACCATACTTATCAAGTCCAGACGCATATCAGATTGCTCTCGCTCATGACAACCACATGAGATATCAACAACGTTTGTCTACACCCCCAAGATCCATGTTGGAACGTAAGAGACCGATCCAAACCTTATCTATCTTATCCTGAGTGTCTTTCTACAGAAGCATGGCATATTGTCACGACCACAGATCCCCTCCTTGATTCTGACGAGGAAGGTGCCGACGAGCATTTACGATATGATTACAGTAAAATCAATTTTCGATTATCTATCTGCTCGAATATTGACAGTCATCACAGTACGACGTTTGAAGGTCATTAATGCACTGCGTCGTAAGGAGCTAACTCCTGAACTGGAATATGACGAACCAAGTCCGCGTCTCCACTGAAGAAAAATCTTCTTAATATTATGTAATAAGATAATTAGTGGGAAAGTATAGTACTTTGATATTTAATAATCACCCTTGGTTCTAATAATCATAAATTAATCTACTTTCTTCCTGCTTCCTTGTTCCACTATTGAGATTCGGGCGAAAATTACTTTGTAGCTGTGAACATAATTTCGACTGTTTGAGTCCGGTATATCTGCTCCGATTAATGTACAATGTCAATACTAACTTGGTAACACTGATGTTACAAGTTATCGGATTGACGGGCCATTCTTCTCACCACCGTTTAATCGGTGGAAACATGGCTGAAGAAGAGACTGACGAAGTTTATCACGTTGGTACGCGACACCATCAAACATAACGCTGAGAAGTCAAAATCTTACTCTCCCTCAGAGGTAATTACGAAAGCGCGCGTTGCGCCTCCATCTAGCGATGAGGACGAAGATGAAGAAGGTCCGATCTCGAAACGAAAAAAGAAAGGAAAGAACAAGGAGCTCAAGAAACCTAAATGGGTATGTATCTCAGTTCGTCTTCGCTACACTAGCTCGCCCTGATTCACCTTAGGAATATCTAGTGAAGGTTTATATTGCACTCCGATTCTCTTCATGACATGCTAATGTTCCATAAGTGGGCCAATTATGACTCAACACACAATAGGCAAGCAGTATGAGATCGCAGCGCAAGGGCAGTGTTCTGACCGCTCTTTGAAGCTGGGAGCCAGAAGAAAACGTAGCAGGGTGTCAACGACTCCTTGCTAGCTTCTGGGCACATATCGGAACGGACGATAACGATTATGATATAGGCTATGAGGTCACAGCCGACGAGAAATGGATCAGTCAGTTAATGTCGTTTTCTTTTGCATAGTAAACTGGTTATCACTGTCTACAGGGAAAGAAAAGCGATTTTTTCGCCAAGAGTATGACGAAGCTGAAGAGAAGTTACGGAAACAACAAAGAGAGAGGGATGAGCGTAACCGTAGAAAAAAAAAAGTGAGTTTCACAGACTTGCATGGTGATGCATATTATTGATTGCGGTCGCTTCGGGAGAAGAGAAAGAAGAATGTAGCTTTGGGAGAGTCATCCAGACGATCGACGTCTACAAAATCTCGCACAAATGTATATGAACACCCAAACTCTGTAATAATAGCTGAAATAGCCTCTTCAGAGTCTGGCAATGTCCGACGAAGATTCTGATAATATGCCCCTCATCGCGAAGCGTAAACTAGGGGCAGTGACGGAAAATCCAGACAATGTAAGCTGCAATTTTCTGAATCAGGATCCTCATAATCTCCTCAAGGATACTCCACTCATCAAACTTCCTCCTCGGAAAACAATGAGAACAAAGTCTCCCATTGTTGACAACAATCCCAATTCCAAAGTAAACACACTACTACATATCTTTACTCTCCTTACTAAGCTCAACAGCCTCCAGGGAAACAAGATGTGGCCCTTTCGAACGACGTATGTAAATTTCTGGATCCTTTCGTACTTTCGCCCATAAATACGAATAGAATTGGGCTGCATCTCTTTTTTCCTCACCTGAGCCGGAAGCAGTTCTGGCTCCACCAGCACCGGCCCCATTGCCAGCACCAACATCACTTCCACCACCACCTGTGTCGCTCCCTGCAACCAAGCCTAGTCCTGCAGTCTTACCCGCGCTTCAACACCATGCTACTCAACCCAGAGCGGTCGACACAGTTCCGGAGAATGTCATTACCATGAGTGGCCTTTCCACAAAGCAACGACTCTCGTTCGGCGCGCTTGCTCCCAAACCGCCCAAAGCCATTTCACTTCCTGTTCCAAAACCCAGGAACCAGCCATCTCTCCCCCGAGCGTCGTCTTCTACGAGCCTCATACCTCTCAGCTTCAAGAAGAGCACAATGTCGACGTCTGCGATCGTCCTCCCTGGTTCCGCTGCTAATGATGCCCAAGTTCCGACTTCTCCTAGCCAAGAACCCACATCGAACACAAACAGTGTGGCTCTTCCCTCAAATCAAGAGTATCTTGGTGGAGAAAGGTTTCTTCTTCTTTCATCTATTGTGGTGATTAATTGACCTGCGCTTTGCAATGCAGGTCACTAGAAAGAATATCTTCGCACATGGAAGCAGCTGATGCGTTCTTGAATGAGATCATGCCTCCCGCGTAAGTGGTTTGAAAATCGAGATTTTAAATCTACGCCTCATTCATACATGTGTAGTCTTGCTGGCCCCCTTAAGTATAAAACACTTTTTTTCGATATATGCTGTTTCCATAATGACATTTGTCCAGGCCTGCAGAGGAACAGCCCTTCGAACCTCAGCCTCCGCGAAGCCTCGTTCTCAAACTAACCCCAGCCCCGAAGTACGCCTACCATGATCTCAATCGTGTTTTGACTGACTCTGTTCTAGAATGTTGCAGCATCCATGGACATGGTCTGGCAAAGTCTTTACTGAGATCGACCCCACAAAACCTGTATTTGCTGTCACCTTTTGTGATGTGACTGCATTTGTCAATGGTGGTCTCAGGTTCAATGTTGCAATGGCTACTATGGATCATCTACACTTTTCCAGTTTCCATGACGCTGTGGACCTCTCTTCATTGCTCTTATGCTGCCAGAATGTCCACCAATATGCTCGACTTGGCCCAAAATCAAACACAGATGTCGAGGCCCTCGGTATATTTAGTACATACATGGCTAAAATGCAAAAGGTTGGTACCGTCAGTTTCGTCCTGTTGTTCACTGACGCAGAAGCAGATCGTTCTTTTACCTGTATTCCTTTACAATCTTACCGTTGGGCATATCATTTTTTTCCATCACACTACTCGAGTCGTGTCTTCTCAATTACGCCCCCCTCTCGAGGTTCAAAAAAACGGAAGTTTGGTGGCTGCTCTCGTTCCATGGACATTGTCTTCAGGCCAGCTTTCAAAACATCATCGCCATCCCGCGAACAAGAACCTCCCTGCTCATGCAGAAATGGACTCTCTTGTCAAGGATGAAACCCAGTGGGTGCGAACACTTCGCATCAAACCACGTTATCACTATGGGCTTCGGCTTTTGAAGTTTCCTCGATCGTTGCACACTTACCTATGTGATGATGGGCATGAACGAACTTTTAGCGTGTGGTTTGAAGGTAGCGATGGAGCAAAAAAGAAGCCTGGAATAGAAACTGTTACTCTCTTCAAAATTTTGGAGAAATGCAAGACGAAACATACCCGTATCCGTGACGCTCGTATCATTTTTATTCATGTTGGCGCTATCAAACATCTAGAGAAGCTTCCTGGTCTCCTGGAAATTTGCTCTTCTGCCTTCTCTGTCCAATTTTACACTTATGGGACTCATGAAACCGTCCCGTCAAAGTTCTGGGGAGTCCGGGAAATCTACCCCTGTGGTATATTTGTCCCATTATATTCATATTCCAGTTCTGACGCCTTACATATATAATATGTACAGGTGGCATTGTTACTTTCACTCCGCAGGCCTTTCTTGACGACCCCATTGGTGTTCAACATAGGATTAGTCAAATCCATAGTCACCCAATGTGGGAATGTTATATCCTCCCATCAGTGCTTGGAATGGTTGCAAAGTTGTATTGTCAAAATCAAAAAAGTGACCCGATCACAGATTTTGATAGGTGACTCCCGTCGTACTATAAGTCTTTTCATGTGATTGACAATCTTGCCAGTGGGAATTTTCCCTACACAAGGCTTTTAAATGCCATCGACGAAGGGGAGCTCTCCTTCATCTCATCACCTTCCAGCTATGGGTCAGCGTCGACGAAGGATTACAACAGCCTACAACAAGAATGGCTGAAAAGACACTGGAGCCATAGGCCCCACGGTCCTCGAGCCATACTTCAAACAAGCCTCGATGCTTTTCATGATAAGTATACAAAGTTTCATCCAATGGAGTGGGAATCAAGTATCCTTGATGAAATATCCAAGGATCTCAGGTGTATGAGAAGGCAGCCTGTTTTCATGGAGAGATATCGACGATACGTTGTTCTCGACAGCCCTCGAGTGCAACACAGGGGCCGTGAGGATGCGGTAAGTCTTCTGTCGTCACTCTGTCGCAAATTTCTTCATTTTTCCACCTAACAGCTCGAATGGACATCAGCTGCCAAGTTTGATTTCAAAGATGATTTTTTCCCGTTGCAATGATAAACATTAGAAATAACAACTAGATGCTCTGTGCACGTACATGCTGCGACCTCATCCTAATAATGTTGCTTTTAAAGCTTCTCGAAGCTCTTCGTCATGCTCCCCAACTTCCATAGAGGTTGTCTGTTTTATGATTTCAATAATTATACAGCTCATGAAAATACTTTATTCCACTGACTGCTTTTAACACCTTTTCCCTACTCGACTCTTGTAATTCTCCTGCAACTATTAGCTCATCTAAAATCTGTGCAATGTTCAACTTGAGTCTGCCACTGGGAACATTGGAGATTGTCAAACATACGGTATATGCCCTGTCAAAATTGAAAATCCTGTGGGTAGTAGAATGGTAAGTGGCAGTTGTTGTTGTCAAGTCTCGAGACAACCCACAAGTCCAGTTCGCAAACCTGGGCAGAAGTGATGAGATTCATGCTGAGAATCGCGACGTCCCTAAACTTACATTGCCAAAGTATTTGTCCAATATTTCGACGTATCGGTGGATTATTTCCAAGGTCAACAGCTCGTTATCGTGCTCTTCAATTTCGAAGATGAAGAACAACGATGCATACTGCCGGTATACGACCTGTACATGAAATCTAATAGGCTCTGAAGGTACCCGAGAGACCTGCGAGCGCTCACTTTTCCCGCTGCATTCCGAAGGACCTTAGTGGAGTACTGAGCCACCAGCAACAACGTCGGACGTGCCTTTATATTCTATCACATTACACATACGCGGGCGGCGAGCACAGACGAGACGCGTCACATCTTGGACAATCTTCGACTTGGATTTGGATGGCAAGGGGTTGAACCATTTTGCCAGACGCAGCTTACCTGTGTCTGGCGTGCAGCATTACGGCGTTATTGTAGGCTACGTTAAGGGCTGACCTTGCCGTGAGACTAGCAGAATGTAGTTGATCATGTATACAAACGGCGGGCTGTCGAACGTTAGAAACATCATCAAGAACAACACTAACGGTCCGATGAACCGCCAACAATCTCTTGTACATAACTGCCCTCGATTATGATACATTGGACGGAGCCCACCTCAATAAAGATACTTATGTCGCAGAGTCATTCCTCGCGCGATTAACTGGACTGCGTATCGATACTTTCACCTCAGTACAATAAATAACAGAGCAAGAATCGGGTGATACAAAACATTCATAGACTAATTCCACGACGAGCTAAAAACGGTTCATGCCTGTCTTATAACTTTAACGGGGTGCGGGGATATTGGACCTTGTCGGATGCTGCGTCATCGACAAACCAATAAAGTTGACCAGGGTATACAGGTCTCACTCGTGCAGAGGGTAAGCCCTTCTCGGGATGATCGAGGACTTGGATGAGGGTATCAACTTTTTCCTTCCCGGTAGCCACGAAGACGACTCTCGAGGCGTGGTTGATGACTGGATAGGTGAATGTGATTCTCTTTGACGGAGGTTTGGGAGAGTCTTCGATATAGGCGACCCATCGATCTTCCTCCGCGAGGAGCTCATGACCAGGGAAGAGGGAGGCGGTGTGACCGTCAGGACCCATTCCGAGTAGAATGAGATCGAAGATGGGGAAACGGGCCGAGTCTTTTTGTGCGAATTCACGGATGAGTTCCTTTTCATACGCATCGGAAAGCTCTTCAAGATCGTCAAGAAGAGTGGTATCAATGGTATGGATATTTTGTTGGGGAATGGGGACCTTGGAAAAAAGGTGGTTGGAGGATGCGAGATAATTGGAGTCGGCATGGTCGAGGGGAACAACACGTTCATCAACATAGAAAACTTGCCTATAACCTCGTGAGAAGGGTTGTTGGGAAGTGAAATGTGACATACCACTTGTCCCACTTGACGGCAGGGTTATCAACGAGGCCCCTGAGCATTTTAGGGAGGGAACCGCCGGAAAGGGCAATGGTGAAGCGGCCCTTTTTGTCAAGGGAGTCCTTCTGTGCCTTGATAATAAAGGCAGCGAGGCCGTCTACTAGAGCATCGGGGGAAGGAAAAGAGACGAGGACGGGCTTGCTTGGAGGCTGGTGGGCGGACATGGTTGTGGTGGGAGCAATTATGGCAAATCTCTTTTATCACACAACACGTGCCATGACGTCACCCATTATAAAGACAGCTACATATATACAATAGTAGTAGATACGCCACGCTCGAGCACTAGCAGCTGCATCCGTAGTTCTGCGAGCTCTCGGGGTCAAGCTGGATGGGGTCCGGATAGTCCGCATACCTGCTATACAATGTCAGAATACATACACTCCACAAACAGTCACGCACATGTCTGACTCTGCCTCCTGCTGCAGTGCATTCTTCGCGACCGTCTGGAAGGCCTGCTCGACATTGATTGCCTCCTTGGCCGACGTTTCAAAGTACGGAATGTTGCCCTTCGACTGACACCACGTCATAGCCCGCTTCTGTGTAACCTGCATTGCTGTCAGAGTCATCCTTAATGTTTCTAGGTCATGCCCCACCTGTCGTTTGTTCTCCTCCACATCTATCTTGTTGCCCAGAACAACAAATGGGAAGTTCTCCGGATCATGTGGGCTCGCCTGGATAAGGAACTCGTCGCGCCAGCTGTCAAGAGTCTCAAACGACTTGGCACTATTAACATCATACACGAGCACACAGCAGTCGGCCCCACGGTAGAATGCAACACCAAGAGATTGGAAACGTTCCTGTCCGGCAGTGTCCCACAACTGACAGCCAAGTCAGACAGGAGCAAGAAACAACAACACAATTCATACCTGCATGGTCACAAGCCTGTCATCGACCATGACTTCCTTGGTCAAACTAGACACAGAGTCAGTGTGCGTGCAGTAGATAGTGGTGGCGAAACATACAAATCGGCACCGATAGTGGCCTTGTATTGGTTACTGAACCGCTTGTTGACATACTGGTTCATGAGCGAAGTCTTCCCGACGCTGGTACACGGGAGTGTGTTTCATAGGCGCCTGAGTCAATGGTAGATAATTACGCACCCACTGTCGCCGAGGATAATGACCTATCAAGGCCACGAAAGGTGAGCAGGGCTAAAGAGGAGGTAGCGGATAGAGTAACCTTGAGAAGAACCCGTCCCATTTCCGAGGGTATCTGGGACTGTAATCAGCGAGTTTGAGGTCGTCGTACAAGTCGTTGACAAGTCAACGTTTCAGCAGAACACGTGGTTCAAACTCCGCACTTACTGAGGTTGCTATGGCCGAACCCGCATGGCAAGAACAACTACGCCTCCGTCTCACCGAAAGGAATGCCAAAGAGTCCGCCTATGCATCTATAATTGAACAGTGTACGTCCCTGTCACTCCTGGCTTGACTGACCCCATCAATAATCCCATGAAGATCGCAGGTTGGCCCAGCAGACTAAGCTCCTCAAGGAACGCAATGCCTCACTTCTACGTGCAGTTGGTACCGTCAAGAGCAATCCTAGCTCATCCACCGTCTTGGTGCCAGGAACCGCAGACGAGTACGCGCTTCAAAATTCAATCAATTTCTCAGATATTGACATCCACACCCAAGCAACCCCGTTCGCGCCGCGTACATACAATCTCTCGAGTCTCAGATATCATCCCTCCGAGATGAACTTGCTACCGTGTATAAGACTCAGGGTCAAAATGCACAGCGTCTCTTAGCCATGAACGAGACACTCCGCGAGAAGGAAGAAATGTCCAGGATTGATTCGGAGAGTCTCCGCAAATCCAAGGACGAGATCGCCGTCCTAAGGCGCAAGGTAGATCAACATGCCGAAATCATGACAGAGAAGGATCGCACGATCCAGGTCAGTTCGGTGTAGTTTTCGTCGATTCCCATCTCATCAAGGCCCCATATCAGATTCTGCATGACGAGATCAGCACTCTGCAGCTGGAACTTGGACAGATCGAAGAGCGCAACGCGACTCTCACCAAAGACAATGCCAAGCTTCTTCAACGTTGGTTAGACGCGAAACAAGCCGAGGCTCACAAGATGAACGAGGCTAACCAGTTCTACGAGAATATGAAGTCAAAGCACCAAGCTGTGCTGAACTGGAGGGATGGGTCGGATGGTGACACTAAGAATCGCACTGGTCCAGATGCCGGCTCAGGTGTGTCAAATACGACGTCGGGAAAAGAGGATGCTCGCGAAGTCAATCACTCGAGCGTAATGAAGGATGGACTGCCGTCTCTGACACCGAATCCACTGGAACTGACACCGAATGGTTAATAGTCGACGAATAGGTTTATTTCGTATTTTGGGACTATGTTATTTCTTGACCTATAATAGATGGCTTTTTCAATATTCAATGTTTGTTCAGACTCATTGAGACCGATTTTCAAAGCACCATCATTCAAGATTGAATCTCAAGTCAAATTTGATTGGATACATATAAGAAGGGGACGACAAAGTAGAAAAGAGGCTAACAGCATTTTGGAGTGAATGTGAAGGAGCGACGTGGACAGTTAGAGAGACGCTCTTGATGACGTTAAAGAAGAAAAGATCAAAAAGGTGAAACTTTAGGCGGGCGGTTGCATCTGGGCATCTCCACCCGCGGTTTGCTGACTAGCTTGTCCATAGTAGCCTAGGGAAGGTACGTCAACAAGAAAAAGTCACATCAAGGGGAAGTTTACATACCACCCCAGTAGTTAGAATAGTAAGACGGATCGGCAGCACCCCACTGAGGTTGCCCAGCCTGTCCGGCGGCGGCAGCAGCGTTAGGGTCCGCACCAGGTTGCTGGGCGCCTGAGGTGATACCAAGACCTGCAGCGGCGCCGCCAGCGGGCTGAGGCATGCCAGGAGAGCCGGGTCCAGCTGCGCCAGGAGCAGCTGTACCTTGTGCCGGGAAAGCTCCGTAAGCGCCGAAACCGTATTGACCGTAGGAATTGGGTTGAGGCATCCCATACATGGGCTGGGAAAAGGGAAAAAAACAAATTAGATTAGATTTCAGGTCAGAATAGCAACATGAAAGAGAAAATTGGCGCACCAGTTGTCCGTAGGCAGCGGGAGCAGCGGTGGGGGTCATCGGTGCACCGGGCTGCACTGCGCCACCATCAGCTCTATCTTTACCCCAGCTGCACTTGATTGGCCGGCCATGCACCATTTGGCCTTGGAGCTGAACGATAGCCATGGCCGCGTGTTCATGGGTGTCCAACTTGACGAAGGCAAAACCGCGATCGGCTTGCATGCGAATTTCAGAGAGATAACCGATGGATTGGAAGAGGGGGATAAGGTCAGCCTGAGTGCAGTACGGTACCAAGTTACCGACATAGACTGTCGTGTTGTAGGAAGGGGTCTGCTGCACAACCGACTCATAAGAAAGGGGTCCGCCTTGGAAGTTGATCGGGGCAGGGGCAGTACCACCACCAACAGCACCGCCAGGGCGAGGGGATGCTACGGGTTGCCCAGAAGGGGGTCCTTGGGTCTTCTGGTTGGCCCAGTTGACACGGATGGCACGAGAACCCAGCCATTCACCGTTCATGGTGGCGATCGCCTGCTCTGCGTCCGTCTTGTCGCGGAACGCCAGGAAACCATATCCACGAGATTTTCCGGAGTTCATATCCCACATGACTCGCGCATCCGACATGGTACCAAAAGCACTGAACGCTTTCGCGAGGACGTCATCGTTAACCTCCGGGCTAAGGTCGCCGACGAAAACGTGATAGTGACCAGTTGTGTCCTCCTTATTTTGTTGGCCCTGATAGGCCCAATTGACTCGAATTTCCGTATCAAAAATTTTGCGCCCGTTGAGCGTCTGCAGGGCTGTCTCAGCAGCACGCATGTCAATATACTCGACGAAGCCATAGTTGAGACCTCCGTGTTGGTAGTTGCGATCGGGAATAATTTTAACATGTTGAACAGGTCCGGCAACGGCGAAGATCTCGGTGAGCATGTATTCCGTGACTCGGGGGCTCAGATTTCCAACATAAAGATGAGCACGCCTCTATATGTCCATATGGCCGAAAGTTTTATATCGAATGGAGTGAAACAGTCACAGAGAATGAAGTAAAGATCAGCTCTAAAAACAGAGAGATAAGATGAACTAAGCTCACCGGAGCCTCAGCCGGTCCTCCCATACCCATTGGATTCATGATTCAGAAGATAATGGAAAATGAGACCTAGAAATGAGTGGTAAGTAAACTTCGATCACGATAATAGGTGAAGAAACCGAAACTGTTAACAACAAACAGTATATGATATACGAGTCCGTCAGAGAGAGGAAAGATAGAGAGATGAGAGAGGAGACGAGAGAGGAGAGAGGAAGAAAGGAAAGAGAAGACGAGATACTTAGAGACCAGATGACAGTCAAGAGCAAGTAGTAACACTGCGGTCGTGGGAGTTTTTCCTTTGACTAATTTGGCATGCATGACAAAAAAAACACACATCGAGTACATTAATTGTGCGTAGGTACATTCAACAACACATTTCCTCCATTTGTAGGAATGTAAGTTACGTTCCTGCTGCTAGCAAGCGATTGTGCAATCGCCTTGCTCGCCTCGATTTTCCTGAATGCCACGAACGCTGTACCTGCCTTCTCAAGTGCTCTAGAAATCGTGGCCGCTGCTTCGGCTTCACCTTGGGCGCGGATGACGGCAGCTTGGCGCTCTTGCTCGGCCTTTGCAAAAAATTAGAACATAGGGTCTAAGAGTGGACGGAGCCTACCTTTTCGACAATGAATTTGGCACGCTCGGCATCTGGTGGAAATACGTCAGGTTGCGAAGTAGAAATTACGATTAGATGCAAACCTTGCTGAGCTATTTGCTTAGCTTCGACGGCTGACGTGAATTCCTGACATTGGATAAGAATGATGTTACAATAACTTTCAAAGATAGCGAACCTGGCCAAACGTCAGGTGGGTGATAGACACGTCCTCGAGCTTAATATTGAATTCGCCCGCTCGCTGAAGAAGATCGGCTCGTATTCTCGACGAAACCTGTCCATTTTTCTTTAGTACAATGGGACAATATATGGAATGGGTACACACCACTTCACGCTGCGTGATCAGTTCTGCCGCATCAAATTGTGCCACAATACTCTTCAAGACTTCGTTTCCAATCGATGGTAAGACTCTCTCGTCGTAATCCAAACCAAGGCTTTGGTAGATTTTTGGGAGGTGTTTGATGTCTGGCCGGGATAGGACACGAAGAGTAAGGGTGACCATTTGCAAGTCTTTAGAACCTGTAATTGTTGAAATATTCTGAAACGATGTTTTAGGCTGAGAAGCGAAAGGGATACGAAACATTGAAGCTCACCCGAGCCTTGATACGGCAGTCGTACAGAATTGCACGTTGGAGCCAAGGAATCAAGAAATGCGTTCCTTCCCCAGTAGCCTAGGAAGCGGGAGTCGGTTGACCTGAGAATTGACCTCTGAAAAAGCCCTCACCTTGTCCTTCACACCAGAAAAACGATCGAACATGACGGCTTGGTAACCTCCAGGAACATCATAAATGCTGCTTTGAAGGACAGCAGCCGCCACACCAAGAGGGACTGAAAACATTTAGAGTGGAATTGTAATTCTCTTTGCGAAAACTCACTTAGGAGACGGCTTGTGGTTTGAGAGAAAGCCATGACGCGCCGAACAACCACGAACTTGTTGAAGTTTGGGAACTTTTGGGAACAAGAAGTTATGTAAAAGCACGTGACGAGCGTGTGTTTCAAATAATTTTAATAGTAATTATATAAAATGCTCGTTAAAACACTCATGTAACCTGTACAGTGTACGTTTGGAACGTAGATTGCGATAAGAATAAGTCATTCTAGAAGAGTATCTCCTCTCCTCTCTCCATCCATCCGGGCAGAGTGACTTCCAAATTGCATTGCTCGCTTCTTGCGTTTACTGGCCTCAACTAATCCCAATCTCCAAGCAGCCAATCTTAAAAGCATCTTATCACCAAGACCCACTTCCAATCGAGGGTCCGTTTTGTAGTATACCGGCAAACTTGCAAGAAAATTGAGAACGGTTAGCGACAAGAATGGATGACGAGTTTCTTTACCATGGGACGAAATGACGCGGTCATCTCGTCCCAGATTTCGAATTGGTATGCGATCTATCTCCAATTGAAGCTTCGTAGTTTTTGTCAGTTTAGACTCTACAATCATGAAACTTATATTTCATACCTCTTCTATGACAGCCTGCCATCCACCAGAGTTGTACGCCGATCGATGTCTTCCATATCCACCAAGCAATTCGTCAGAACCAAGTCCATTGAGAAGCACGCATGCCGGACTGGTGTAAGGTACTGCTTCTCCGTTTGGAGACTTTCGCACTTGACCTATGCCCCTGGAAGCGAAATAGAGAGCAAGAGCCAAACTCTGTTATGGGTTTAACTCGGCTGTGGGACAAGAAAGAACATTCGACTCACTAGATCCATGACGGTACGTCCAGGAAACATTAAGGATTCTACGACCTCCCGCGCGCCTTGGGATTCCTATTGAACATTTAAATTCAGAAAGAACAAAAGACCCTCCTATCACATACATCGTATGGGACATTGATCTCGACCTATCAACGCTCAGCCAACATTGCACACTTAAAATTGATGAAGCCGCCTCACAAAGTTCCATGAACGTTCTGGGCATAAGCGTCTAAGCTCCTCCACCTCCTGAAGCCCAGTCATACGATCGGGGACGTCATACGATGTGTGAGTACTCAATTCCACAGCAGGCGCAAGCCTTTTTTTATGCTTTTGTTTGTTGGCACCCGCACTCCCCTCAGCTTGCAGGCGAATTTTCCGTGGATTCTCAAAAGCAACGTTGAGTAAATCAATGGGTTCGTCGAATGGGATGTGCCTGAACGTTTGTTCACGTTTATCGTTTCAATAAGGTCGATCAAAAAGACAAACCTATGTGCGAAGTAGGTTATCACGGTCGAGTCGATACCTCCGCTGAATAGAACTGCCACTCGTGCCTTCCCCTTCGCTGCCCTTCATGTCCTTGTCAGAACGTGTTTATAACTATCAAGAACAGCTTACGACTTTTGTGGGATGTCTTGAACCTGCTGCATAACACTGTGGTCCAGGTTGTGGATCAAATCGTCTGCAGCTTTCGAAAGATATTCTGGAACCTGCGCAAGGGAGTCCACTGTGGAAATATCGTTTACCGATGGTACGAAAGTATTGATTTTACTAGGTTCGGCCTGCATCGCTTGCGTAAGTACCAGAAATCTCAAGTTCCTACATACTCACGAAAGGAGCCACAGACGCATCCAGATCAAGCGAACAACGAGGCAAGGAAATTAGATGAGATACAAATTCTTCCTGGAACTGGTAAATAGGTTATGGGGTTGCTCGCCAAACTCTAGGCTAACAGGCTCACGTCACCAGGCCTCTGCAGGTCCAGACAAAATATATAATCCGTTGAAAGTTCTTCAAAGTCGTATCTAGGATCAGCCCCCGCTGATACCGACGCAAGTAAGACGTATGGAAAAAACGATGAAGGCTTGTGTATCAGGAGAGAGCGACGTCCGAGAGGGTCTCTTCCGAAAAAGAGACGTTGTGATTGGGACTTGTGCGTTTATCATGATCAGGACAAACATATTGGGACAGCCATTGATCCTTACTTGGTAGTAAACGAAAGCGTATCTATGAACACGAACCATGGGCAGTCAGTAATTCGTTGAACGGTACCGCGACACTTACGGTCCTTCAATATTTCCGAACAGATCTCGTATATTTTCCATACTCTCCTTTTTACGTAGCTCGCTGAATAGTCGAACACCGTCATTCTCACTAGATGAGACCTATTTGACAGATTGAGAAAACTGGTTTGTATTGAGAAAGAATGCTGACATTCAGAGTCCCGTCGAAGATCTATTTGACTTGGTCAGTAATGCCTCTGTAAGATTTGATCAAAGCCTCGCCTCTCCATTCCAACAGAGTACATCACCACCTTTCTGGTGCGGTTGCTCAATGGGATCATCCCCTCTCAATCGCAACTCGGACGCGTAGAAGTCCAGAACGATTGTTTGTGATCCAACTGCATCAGGTATTGTAGTAGTTTTGTAATGTCCTTGTGAATCTGGGCCTGACAAACAAGAACAGATCGTTCATCATTGACTCGTTATCCACCATGGAGTACGCCAAACATACCTCGTGTTGCGTTGGCCGCTTGAAGCTTCTGAGACAGGTCAACGAAATTTACATCGGCATCAATGACACGAGCAGATAAGAAAATCCCACACATGGGAGACTCAAATCACAAAATCTGTCGATCACTCCGACCACATCACTATCAAGTCCTGAATATAATGTTTGGACGATCATAATCTCAACAAGTTCATCGGAAACAACCAATAAATCTATGCGAACGTGTCCTGCTGCTAGTGTTTCGTTCGGTTTTACATTTTTTCTATCTAACTTATGTGGTGTAGGTGGATGCAGATACGTTCCCACCACGTCCAGTCCAGTTTACGTCTGTATAGGACCGTTAGCGGATTCAATCTCTTTAAAATCAAAGCACGTACGAATGTCTTCGCCAGCCTTGAACCTAGCATTCTCCTTACCAGGAAGGACACGGAAGGTGTGGGCACCGAAGTAGTCCCGCTATTTTTGCATGTTGATTTAGGGACTTCGAAAATCAAAGTGCTGAAAAACGTACCTGAGCCTGCAGAAGGTTAGCCGGTACGATTTCACTGCGATAGCCATCAAAGAAAGCCAGAGCAGTGCTGAAAGCAGGTGTAGGAATTCCCCAAAGAACGGCTTGAGCAATGACACGCCTCCATCCTGGTTGAGCCTTGTGCACAGCTGAAAAGGTTGGTGTCAGCACGTCAAACGTCAGATGATCTGCTGCAAACAGCGACCTTTGTTGAAGAAATCGTCGAAGAGCAGGGATTCCAACTCCGAATTCTTCTGGTACGCAGCCGTGATATCACCGAGGAACACGCTCTACATCAAGTGTAAGTAAGGTACCAAGGAAAACCTAACACGATCATACCTTGATGATGCACCCACCACGCCACATCTTCGCAATGCCGGCGTAGTTCAAGTTCCAGTTGAGCTGAGTAGTTTATTAAGAACTGGACAATGATACAAGCAACATTTAGAATAACCTCTTTGGCAGTCTCTCTCATTAGCATGAAGCCTTGTGTATAGGATATAATCTTGGAGGCATACAAAGCTTGCTCAAGGTCATCAATGAATAGCTGCTTGTCACCACGGAAAGGTTCCTTCTGAGGGCCAGCGATGATCTTGCTAGCACGAACGCGCTCCTCCTTGATAGCAGACAGACAACGGGCGAAGACAGCCTCTCCAATCAAAGTAACTGAAAATGATGATGGGAGATATGGAATGAGAGGCACGAAGACTACTCACCAGCAGTCCCAGCATCAAGAGCAGCAATGGCAGTCCATTTTCCGGTTCCCTTCTGGCCAGCCTTGTCGAGGATCTTGGTGACAACAGGTTCGCCATCGTCATCCTTGAACTTGAGAATGTTTGCAGTAATTTCGATGAGGAAAGAATCAAGGACACCCTTGTTCCACTTGAGGAAGATATCGGCAATTTCGTCGTCTGGGAGGCCAAGACCACGCTTGAGGATGTCGTAAGCCTCGGCGATAAGCTGCATATCACCATACTCAATTCCTACGGACGGAGAATGAAGATCAGATATATATAGAACAGATCCCGAATACCCACCATTGTGAACCATTTTCACATAGTGGCCGGATCCAGTCTCGCCAACCCAGTCGCAGCAGGGCTCGCCATTCACTTGGGCAGCCGTCTTTTGGAAAATGTCTTTGATTGCGGGCCAAGCAGCAGGAGAACCACCAGGCATGAGAGATGGCCCGTGACGGGCGCCTTCCTCACCTCCTGAAACACCGGACCCGACGAAGAACAAACCCTTGGGCTCAAGCTCCTTCGTGCGGCGGATAGAATCAGGATAATGGGAGTTGCCGCCGTCAATGATGATGTCTCCCTGTTCAAGGTGAGGCACGAGTTGAGCAATAAAATCGTCGACAGCAGATCCCGCTTTGACGAGAAGAATGATTTTACGAGGTTTCTTGAGCTTGGCTACCAGCTCCTCAATGGAGTGAGCACCCTGTATCTTGGTGCCTACATGTATTCATGTCAATTAATTCGCGTAGATAATCAAATAAGGAACACCTTTAGCCTCGTTCGCGAGGAAATGGTCAACCTTTGAAGTGGTGCGATTGTACGCCACGACAGTAAAGCCTTTATCGTTCATGTTGAGGATCAAATTTTGGCCCTGCACTCGCGTTAACAAGAGTGCTCAGGGATTCGATGGACGTACTATACCATGACGGCGAGGCCGATAAGGCCGATATCTCCACTTGAGGATATCTGTGAGTGGGAGTAGTAGGGACGAGAGAGAACGACGTACGTGGCCATGTTTGATATGAAGAGTGAGAGGTGGTTGTAGTTGGGGGAGAAGAGTGGTCAAGTTAGAAAACGAACGTTTTGCAACGCCGAGTGATCTTTGTGGATAATCAGAGCTTGGTCATCGAGTGATTGATTCGGAGTTTCCGCGGTTCAGGCCTAGCTATCGGCTCTTTCATCGGACTCTTGCCTCCAGAATAGCACTGGATATGAATCACGATGCCCGTTGATTATTGCTGATCTACAGACATTCTACGAGAAGAGCTATATTCACAAAAAGGTCTCCACATGCAATGATACATGCTAATCGATAACTGATTTGATTGTCAGGGCCGGTCGGCCGGGCGCACTGCCTCGGCGCGTTCTTAGGACCACAACTGACCACGTACCGTGGTCCAACTATAATACCCTACCACATGCCTCCTGGCGAAACTGTTGTCAAACTCGGTACCCCTCCGCAAGCGGACAACGACGTTGTTTGTGAGGGATGGGTGCTCAAGAAACGAAGAAAGAAGATGCAGGGTATGGCTTGACGTGCAGCATACTTTCTTTATAACTTACTGTCGCGTCGCACAAGGCTTTGCACGCCGGTATTTTACGCTGTATCAGTCTGGAATCCTCTCCTATTCCTTTGAACCTGGCCAACCTGTCCGCGACCAAGTCACTTTACACCATGCCGCCATAACTACAGCCTCCGGTCGTAGAGACATTCATATAGATTCGAATACCGCTACGTTCCATATCAAGTGTTTGAGTGCAGAAGATTTCAACATGTGGATGACGGCTTGCAGGTCAGGTCTTTCTGTTCGCGTTGCAACGAATTTCTAGCTCATGTTTCCGTAGGAAGTTTATTTCTCTCGGTGTAGAGACGCGTAAATCGGTTAGCGCAAGGTTTTCCACGCGCCATGGTAATCCAAGCGTTAGTTTAATCAAGTCTGGCTCGATTGTTGAGGAAATGGGATCTGTACGCACCTCACCTAAAGCTCATCGCTCTCGATCACACTCTGACTATATTTTATAGACAATCAAGTCATTGGAAATCTTCATCCAAAATCTGGTACTTGAGGTTCCCTTGTTGTCAAAGAAAAGCCATGGCCTTGGTAGAAAATCTGATAAAGACAAGTCTAAAGATTCGACTAAAGAACCCAAGTTTGGTCTCTTCAATCTGAAACGATGTGAGGTTCCAACTCGTGAACGCTTAGTCGCTCCTCTAAGATAAAGCAATCAGCCTCAAATCACTCGTCCCCGCATCCTTCCGAGTCTGGATCAGATGCCACAGTATCGAATGTCGCTCCTGGCCATCTTCACTCGTCGTTGCATCATATACAATTGACATTGGAAACCCTTAAAACACAGCATGTGATGTTAGTGACATCACTACAAGCGCTGGCTGAAATAAATCAATCCAATCAAGTGTTACCTCTTCCTGCCACAGCTGAGGAGGACCCTTCGATCTTTCATAACCCTTCTCCATGTTTGTCCACACCAGTCTCGCGGTTATCCAAACCTGCTTCGATTTCGACCATCGGGAGCGGAAGTATGCAAGAGTGGTTCGACGCCCTTGATGGTGCTGAGGAATTTGTAATGGATCTCCCAGATCTAAAAAGGCAGTCAAGCAGAACACTCACGAATGAGAGTCGAAGTAGCCTGAGTCAGGAAGACGCATCCAGCATTGACACTGATATCGAGAACGTTGAGAGGGAGCAGCATGTTACTAGTGTTCTATCTGGTCATGAACTTCTCCAGTTGGAACGTCGAACACACCTTCCATCGCCTCCTGTTGGTGATGAAGGCAGCCTTTTCGCAATACTCAAGAAAAATGTTGGAAAGGTGAGGATTAATATGTTTATATATACACCCGCAATGACACTTTTGCCATGTTGCAGGATCTCTCTACAATTACGTTCCCTGTGACGTTCAATGAACCTCTTACCCTCCTTCAAAGAGCAGCGGAAGAAGTCGAATATTACACTGTCCTTGACGACGCCGCTCGGGCAGATAACCCGTTTGACAGGATGTGCTATGTTGCGGCCTTCGCTGTTTCTAGCTATACTCACACGAGACATCGAACTGGAAGGAAAGCTTTGTAAGTTCAAACAGAGGTGCCTTCATACTCGTTGACACCGATATTATACAGCAATCCCATGCTTGGCGAGACATTTGAAGACCCGCGGATGAATTTTATCGCGGAGAAAGTCCGCCATAATCCTCTTGAAATTGCCTATCATGCCGAAGGAAAGAGTTGGGAGCTAAATGCCACTTCCTCTGGCAGGACCAAATTTTGGGGTACGCGAGGGTCACTACGCGCTTCCGAACTATCTCCGAGTCCTGTTTCTGTGTAGGCAAAAGCTTGGAAATCATCCCTCTTGGCACTACGCGCTTGACAATCGAAAAAGATCATTATGTCTGGTTAGTCCGATTCCATTACTCTCTCCATACCTTTCTCAGCGAAATAAAAGGAACAAACCGTCGTCATTCATGAGGAATCTCATGGTTGGTACCAAGTATCTTGAACACACAGGCAAGATGACGATTGAAAACACCCGCGATCACACACGGTGTATTTTGGACTTCAAGCCGAATGGTTATTGGGGCCCTTCGAACGTAGTGACCGGAGTTGTTTATGGGCCTCGGGGTGATATTGTTATGCATCTAGAAGGCAAATGGGATGATCAGATGACACAGATGCTAGACTCCTCGAATTTCCGGATACTCTGGCGTTCAACCCCTTTTCCGAAGAATGCGCATGAGTTTTACGGCTTTACTTCTTTTGGTATCACTTTGAATGAACTAACAGACGATCTCCTTGGAAAGATACCTCACACGGATTCACGTTTGCGTCCGGATGTCAGAGCTTTAGAGGAAGGAGATGTAGACGGAGCGGAAGAGCACAAATTGAGAGTGGAAGAGATGCAACGAGAACGTCGCAGGCAGGGGAAAGACCGTCACCCCCGGTGGTTCCAACAGAAAGGTGACGAATGGGTTTACACCGGAGGTTACTGGGAAGCACGAGAGCAGGGTTGGAAAGGAGAGACCATTCAATCTTTGTGGTAACCACCACATATCTTGAATCGTACACCAAATGCTACTAATACATTTACCATCATCAATAATCAATAAAGGTCGGCTTCATTCATAGTAACACAATCGTTGCTCATAGATTATCCTGAGCCTTCTTCTGTTCTCGCATCGATTCGTGTGGACATCCAAGAGATATAGTGGCCTTTTGTTGAAAACTAATGAAATCCCGTTGTTTTGCCGCAGACACCATGTGCTTCTCGCTTATGTGCGCGCAAAGGGAGACTATACTTCCCGAGGTTGAGTCGTCTTTCACGAGGTCCTTAAAGGCCCAAGGAGGATGCGCTTCATTGTCATGATCCAAGGTACCATGCAAATTCGTCGTCTCGGAGGATTATTCGCACTTGTAAGTGTTGCTGTGGCTCAGCAGCCATTATATGCCCAGTGTGGAGGCATCGGTTGGTATGTATCCTTGAGATTATTAATATTGTGCGCACATATTGATATGTTCTATAGGACAGGAGGAAATACCTGTACCAGTGGCGGAGTTTGCACAGTGTTGAATCCCTGTAAGAAAAATATCACCGCTGTCTTTGATCGTAGTATCTGAAGTGTATCATTAGACTATTCTCAATGCCTTCCAGCTTCTTCATCAGCTTCTAGCACCACCTCAACTCAGACCTCGACACCTTCGACAACAACATCAAGTTCTCCTGCCTCATCCAGTACACCAGGTAACCAACATTTTACACAACAGGGTTTTTCAATCCTATTGATTCCAGTACAAGCAAATTTATCGCCAGAATGGGCCGCTGCATATACCAAGGTAAGCCTCTTGGCCGTCATAGGAAAGCATCTGGCTCAAGGTCAGTTAGGCTCGAACTGCTGTCGCCCAATTGTCGTTGACAGACAAGGTCAATCTTGCTACGGGTAATTGTACAACCAAGATGTCATTTTCACCACTTATAGTTATTTTGTAGGTGTTCAATGGCAGAAAGGTCCGTCCTATATTTATGGAAATTGCTTACGTCTACAGTCATCCTACAGGACATTGTGTCGGAAACACTCCACCCATTCAATCCATAAATTTCCCGGGACTTTGTCTCGAAGGTATGTGTCTTCACTTTACCCCTGAGTTTCAGACTATATATCTTCTGAATAGACGGACCTGTCGGCGCTCGATACGCGGATAACGTCTCTGCTTTCACTGCGTAAGCGATAGGTTCCTTCTATTCAAGATCACCCAGATAACTTGCATCACGGGACAGTGGCATCAATGTTGCGGCTACCTTCAACCGTACACTTATGGCGCAACACGGAGCTGCTATGGGTTCTGAGTTCCGGGGGAAAGGCATAAACGCTGCGCTTGCACCCATGATGTTAGTTTGATCTTTTATCTCCTTGAATGGGTCTGAGTGCCTTGTAGGAACATAATCCGTGCCCCTGCCGCGGGGAGAAACTGGGAAAGGTAATCCCTGTTTCTACGTTGTGGATAACACTATTGATTTTAGCCTAGCTTTGGCGCTGATCCGTATCTTTCAGGAGAAGCCGCATTTGAAGTGATCACTGGAATCCAATCACAAGGTGTTCAAGGTATGTCAACTGATCCTGCTTGAATTCTCTCAAGTTTTCAAACGTACGGCTGCCGGGCAGCTACCGCAAAACATTACATCAATAACGAGCAAGAACATTTCCGAGACTCAAGTTCCTCCAACGTCGATGACAGGTAGTATACTCTTTCTTTCGAAACGGAGTTTGACTGACGTTTGCTTTCCTAAGGACTGTAAGTTCCTCTGTCCCCAATCCGTCTTTTTAACCCTGTATTTGTTGTTAGCAACACGAAATCTATGCTGCCCCGGTATGATCCTTATTTTTTTTATCTTCAAGGTGATTTTGATGATATATCTTTGTTTAAGTTCTTGCGCAGCGTACAAGCCAATGTTGCATCTGTCATGTGCAGCTACAGTTGAGTTCTTTTGATGCCATTTTTAGTTCTTGCACTCACTACTACACGTCTGCTCCAAAGATCAAAGTAAGCTAGAACTTCTTCGTTTATCCCTCGTTATTCAAGCATCCCACTAGTCAACGGCAGTTATGCATGCGAGAACGATAAGACTTTGAATGGTATATTGAAGGGCGAATTTGGGTTCCCTGGATGTAAGTGACTAACAAACATCTAACATGATTTATGTGGCGTTATATCTTTGGTAGATGTTATGTCAGGTACGGACCGTCGACCCTTCAGAAAATCTCGAAGACTGATGCATACCTGGTTCTAGATTGGTGGGCAACTGTATGACGGTTCAACGACTTTTCTGTCATAAACCCTGATACGAATCCTCTCCTACAGCATTCAACCTTGTCGGTTAATAGTGGCCTCGATGCAAGTGCTTTGATTCTGGTCTTTACCGCCTACATATCCATATCTGCTGATGCTATGGATAAACCGACAGATGACAATGCCAGGTAATCTTAAACTTTATTTCATCTTTATGTTCTGCTTGATATTTTTGCAGGCGATATTTCCCTGGGATCAGGTATGCTTAGATTGGACAAATAAGGGGTAATGTTGACCAAACCACAAGGCACCACCTATTTTGGGCAGGCGTTGGTCAATGCCGTCCAATCTGGATCTGTTCCTCAGTCTCGAATCGATGTGTGTCTAAAACTCACAATACATGCTGAATAGTGAAATGCTTAATTGTTCAGGACATGGCACTCCGTATTCTTGCAGCTTGGTGCGAGAGGCTATTGTTTTTGTTCTTCCCTTATGTTGACCGTACGCAGGTATCTGGTCGAGCAGGATTCAGATTTTCCGGCCGTTAATTTCGATGCGTGGAATATCAATGCACCAGTGAACACGCATGTCAATGTTCAATCCGATCACAAAACGTAGACAAACCTTTCGTCCCCCCTTATGACTATGCCAACTAATTATAACGACGACCAGCATTATTCGCAGCATTGGCGCGGCATCGACTGTGCTGCTGAGAAATGTGAAAAATACTTTACCTCTTGTCTCTCCAAAATCGATCGGGATCGTCGGTAACGGCGCAGGCCCTAGTTCCCGAGGACCGAATGGGTGCACTATCTATTTATGACCGCCCTTGAAAGCAGCATTAAACCATCTCGTAGTTACACCGATAGATCTGGCGACGATGGAGTGTTGGCTATGGGTGAGAATCCAAACAGAGGAGTGCTATGAAACATGACTAAAATCTGGTCAGGGTGGGGTAGTGGCACGGCAGATTTCCCATACTTGATCACGGTTCGCAAAGATCCTTGTCCTGTTCATTTGAATTGACGTTATCACCTTCAGCCACTGGATGCTATCACCGCCAAAGCTAACGCCGCGGGGACAACAGTATCTTCATCCTTAAGTGACACAGATCTCAATGCCGCTGCCAATATCGCATCGGGAAAAGATGTTGCATTGGTCTTTATTACAGGTTTGCCATTTGCTGTCCCCTTGTCTCAGACTCTTTCTTATGCGCAAGTGAATAGCCGATTCTGGGGAAGGGTATCTTACGGTAGAAGGTTCGATAGTCCCTTAATCCCCGGAGCAATTGATCATCGGTGGAAATAGGGAATGCGGGAGATCGTAATGACTTGGAGGCCTGGCATGGAGGGGTTTGTAATTTGTTTTGTGTTATCACGCAACCACTAACAACATAAATGGTATAACACAGGATGCACTCGTGGCTAGAGTTGCTAGCGTCAATTCTAACACCATCGTCGTCGTAAACAGTGTTGGCCCCATCATAATGGAAGCTTGGATTAATCATGTCAATGGTGTGTTTTATTCTCCCGCGAGTGTGATCGTTCACCTGATGCTCTGTTTAAAACCGTCTAGTGACCGCCGTGGTAAGTGGTAGCAGGACTGATTAGTTCCAACACATGACTTATGTTCACATAAAAGGTTTGGAGTGGTTTACCCGGTCAAGAAGCTGGTGTGTATGCTTGGCTCGTTTTTTCTTGATACCATCTTATCGGTTTGGACAGGAAACTCTGTCACTGATATTCTTTACGGCCTTTACAACCCAAGGTAAATGATCTATCGTCGTAACGCGCATATTGGAGAATAACTTAACACATCTTCTGGCAGTGGCCGCCTGCCTTATACCATCGGCAAAAGCGCCTCCGACTACGCGGCTCAAGTCATATACAGTTCTAGTGCATCCATACTACCTATACCATACAGCGAAGGACTGTTTGTTGATTACCGTCACTTCGACAAAAACAGTATCACACCGCGATTTGAATTTGGGTTTGGTCTTTCCTACACAACATTTCAATATTCTAGCATCAGTATTTCGGGGTCAACTGTGGGAGGAAGCGCATCTACTGGTTCTGCACTTGATCCCTGGTAAGTTATCCAGTAGCAGAAGAACGTCCCGCTGAATCACTTCACTAGGTTGCATACCAAAGTAAT
Organism: Termitomyces sp. K1Ac; assembly: GCA_017657355.1. Lineage (NCBI taxonomy): Eukaryota > Fungi > Basidiomycota > Agaricomycetes > Agaricales > Lyophyllaceae > Termitomyces > Termitomyces sp. K1Ac. Next base: position 12,851 of record JAGGAS010009418.1, on the reverse strand, counting down.
CACTATAACATTTACTGTAAAGAACAACGGGACAGTCGCTGGACACGAAGTAGGCTTCGAAGATTTGTATCGAGTGAATTACTTACACATTTCTTTCTTTTTATCAGATCCCCCAATTGTACACTACGCCCCCAGCTACCATCCAGTCTGCACCGAAGAACTTGAAAGGTTTTGATAGCATTTATCTAGCACCCGGACAAAGCAAGACAGTGACGATGCAACTTTCTCGATACGACCTGTCGTTTTGGGACGTCATAAGCCAACGCTGGACAGTGCCTACTGGGATACATGGAATCTCGATTGGAGCAAGTAGTAGAGACATTCGGTTGACGGGATCATTCACGGTTTAGATAATCTTGATCTAACCTCTACTTATGTAATAATGGATTCTCGGATCGGCCGAGATCTACCAATCAAACAGGAAGATTTTATACATACGCTGCAATTGGTGCCGGAATGTTTCGAGGTATCCAGCCTCAAAGAGGTCTGGTTATCCTTAAACGCGCTCTTGCTACACATGCACCGCTAGGGGAGAAATCCTGCACTTCAATCACTCCTCCCTATGCGAAGTTGATACAGAACCTTGAACATGTCCGAAGAATACTCAACAGGCCTTTGACGTTGTCGGAGAAAATTCTGTACAGCCATCTCGTCGACCCCGAGAAGTCACTGGCAGGAGGTGGAAAAATCAGGGGGGAAGCCTACCTCCAGCTTCACCCTGAGAGAGTCGCAATGCAGGACGCCTCTGCTCAGTACGTCATTTGCTGTTAAATAAGGTGCTCATTTGACTTACCTCCGGAATATAGAATGGCTCTGTAAGTTTTATAACCAACAAGAATTTTCCACACCAAACTAGCCCACTCCAGCCTTCAATTCATGAGCGCCGGTCTTTCGCAATGCGCAGTTCCTACAAGCATCCACTGTGACCACCTTATCCAAGCCTCAGAAGGTGCTGATGCCGATTTGAAGGTATTCATAAAGTCAGAAATGTCCACGCATCCAATCTTACGCTAATGCTCAAGCGTTCAATTGTTTCCAATCAAGAAGTATTCGACTTCCTGGAGAGTGCTGCTAGGAAGTATGGCATAGAATTTTGGCGTCCTGGATCTGGAATCATTCACCAAATAGTGCTGGAGAACTATGCGGCTCCTGGAATGTTGATGTAAGTTCTTCCTCGCCTTCCATCTGTCGATATAATTTACAAGGAGAATCTTTCAGGTTGGGTACAGGTGGGGATGTCGTTTGGTTTATCATACTGTTTAGTTTGACAATTCAATTCTAGACTCACACACTCCGAATGCTGGAGGTCTAGGTATGCTTGCTATTGGCGTTGGAGGTGCTGATGCTGTGGACGCAATGACTGGGACTCCTTGGGAGCTTAAAGCACCACAAGTCGTGGGTGAGAGTTACGTGTATATGATCACCTCTGCTCAGATTTGAACGCTTTGCATAGGTATACGTCTCACGGGTTCTTTGAACGGCTGGTCTACGACAAAGGATTTAATCCTTCATTTAGCTGGAAAATTGACTGTCAGGGTGAGTGGCCGGTTCTGCAACCTGATGTTGTATGGAGCTGAAGGACAATAGGGCGGAACAGGACGGATTTTGGAGTATTTTGGACCTGGTGTCTTCAATCAATCTTGTACCGGTATGTTATCCACCTCTTGGACATATGGAAGGCGAATCTTTGTAATTATGATCAGGATTGGCGACGATTGCAAACATGGGTGCCGAAGTGGGCGCAACAACCTCAACCTTCCCCTATACACCCAATATGAACGCTTATTTAAAAGCTACTGGCCGTACACCCGTTGCCGTTGCGGCTGATAAAGCTGCTTCTCAAGGTTTCCTTAGTCCCGATGAAGGGGTTGAATATGACGAAGTCATTGAAATTGTGAGCCTGTTGATACTTTTAAAATCTCTCGCTGACAGCGTGTAGAATTTATCGGAAATCGAACCCACTATAAATGGCCCTTTTACCCCTGATCTAGCAACACCCATTTCAAAATTTGGCTCGTTTGTCAGAGACCAGGGTTGGAAGGATGAATTCTCTGCTGGTCTGATAGGATCTTGTACAAACAGCTCATATGAGGACATGGTAATATAACTGAACTCATCATTTTCATCGCAATAGCATCCTTGACTGGGAATTCTTTTAGACTCGCGTTGCGGACTTGGCCAAACAAGCTCAAGCTGCAGGAATAAAAAGCAAGGTGACGGTGGTTTATTGTGGCTTGCTGCAGATTCTGACTAAGAGTAGGTCCCCTTTTTGTGCACCCCCGGGTCTGAACAGATCCGCGCGACCATGGAACGGGATAATGTCACATCTACCTTGGAAGGTGTTGGGGCGGTCGTACTTGCGAATGCATGCGGTCCATGTATTGGACAGGTGTGTCATTCTCTCCATACAATATCTTCCGCTTCATAACTATTGTCTGATATAGTGGAAACGAGATGATAAAAAAGACGAAGAAAATGGTAATTCGTCGCCAAATTTTCACCATCACAACCTGACGCAAATAATTACATTAGCCATTCTGACCAGTTTTAATCGTAATTTTAAATCTAGGAATGATGGAAATCGATTCACCATGAACTTCCTGGCTTCTCCTACCATTGTAACAGCTATGTCATTTTCGGGAAAATTGTCATTTAACCCTATGACCGATTCTTTGACACTTCCTTCCGGTGAGGCTTTCAAGTTCAACCCACCTTCTGGGCAAGATCTCCCTTCAGCTGGTTTTACCGCCGGGGAGAAATCTTACTACCCTCAGCCGAATCCGCAACCGCAGCCCGATGTACAAGTAGTGATCAAATCCGATTCGCAGCGTCTGGAACTACTGGAACCGTTCCTGAGCCACTTCGGTGAAAGCAATCCCAGGGGGCTGGAACTTCCCTCTCTAAAGGTGTTGATGCGAGTGCGTGGCAAGTGCACCACAGATCACATTTCGGCTGCAGTATGTAACGATGTTTTCCCTTACATCTCCCATTCACAGGATTTTGACGCAGGGTCCATGGTTGAAATACAAGGGTCACTTGACTAATATCTCAGAAAACCTCTGTAAGCTTCTTTTTTACTAAACGCAAGGTCAATTCTGAACTACCTTTTGTCTTAAGTGATCACAGTAATTTATGCGTGAACTTAGTCAGCTATGATTGATTCTGATTCGCTTTCTTAGGCCGTCAATGACGAAGGCGGCGACGTTAACAAAGCTTTTGATCGTGACATGGACGTATCTGGAACAATCCCCGAAATAGCCAAAAGCTTCAAAGCTCGTCAGCAGCCTTGGGCGTTAATCGTCGATGAAAACTATGGCGAGGGCAGCGCTCGAGAGCACGCGGCATTGCAACCCCGATTTTACGGTATGTAGTACCTCTATGAATGCTGTCCGAGTGTTGATTATCTTTAGGATGTGCGCTGATTCTTGCGCGGTCATTCGCTCGTATCCACGAAACAAATCTCAAAGTGAGCCTGAGTTGGCATGGAGATTCAGTCCCGCTAATGAATGCCCACAGAAACAAGGTGTTCTGCCTCTTTGGTTTGCAGACAAGGCTGATTATAGTCGCATTGGTTCTGGGGACATCATCGAGACTGTTGGTCTTGCTGACACCATCCGTGGAGTCCCAGGTGCTTCTATCAAGATCAGAGTGACCAAACTTGATGGGGACATATTTGACATTCAGACAAAGCACACGATGTCAAACGACCAACTCAAATGGCTGCAAGCTGGTTCCGCTTTGAATTACATTCGTTCGCAGATATAGATACAATTAGGATATATAGATATATATAGCGTCAAAAAATGACATTTACAAGTTAATCTATGTTCATTCCTGAACCTTTATGGAAAGTTACTCAACTAGATTAGGTTCGGTGGCTCTCTGCTTCCCTTCTTTTCAATAGAACCAGTGTATCTTTTGCAATGTTCACAGCAGCAATAGGCATGCCAGCAAGCTGGGCAACCTTCAAACCATGGCTATCACGGTTCACACCAGGGCGAACACGATATTGGTATGTAAAGTGATCATCCTGGTAATACAATTATTAGTTGACAGAAAGGTCGAATTCAAAGTTGAAGAGCCTACATTGGTCTCATCAACGTCAGTGCAGAAAAATTCAACAGTGCCAAACTTTCTTTGATGATCGGGGTATCCAAGCATATCTGATAGCTCATGAAAGTGTGTGGCAAAGAGCGCCCGACACTGATTGACATTGACAAGATGATGAAGGGTGGCGTACGCAATTGCGAGGCCATCCGTCACTGTGGTTCCACGGCCAACCTCATCCATAATAACCTAGTGAAGGGGGGTAAGAAATTTCACAGCAAAAATCTGAGCAAGACACACTAGGCTCTTCGAAGTGGCGCGACGAAGTATCTCTGCCGTCTCAAGCATCTCCACCATGAACGTACTTCGATCGTGAAATAAGTCATCCTTGGCACCTATTCTAGAGAAGAGCCTATCTACAACGCCTAAAACAGCAAAATCTGCGGGTACGAATGATCCAGTCTGTGCCAAGATGGCGATCAAGGCAGTTTGACGTAGAAAGGTTGATTTTCCTGCCATGTTCGGCCCAGTAATGACATGCAACCGAGTTCTGGGACTCAGAGCTATCGAGTTGGGAGTGAAGACGCGACCCGCCCCAAGGAGCCCTAATTCGACTGTGGGATGTCTGCCATTGATCACGTCATAAGTAGGACTACAACCGAGGTCAAAGCAATAATGATTCTGAACCAATATTACTCACTCTTCTGTCAATCGGGGTCTCACGAAGTTGAGTTCAGAGGCTAATGTGGCAAAGGACATGGCAACGTCGAGTTCATCCAACAGTCGAGCATTGAGTCGGAGTGGTTGAGAATAACTGCTGACCTTTTCGTCTGGTCAGCAAGTCAGAATACTGTGAATTGAGATCCCACCTCATGTCGAAGAGTCTCAAAGGCCTCCTTTTCGGCTGACGTCAGAGCCAGAGTTGTTTCAGCGATCTGGCTTGCAAGGCGGGACCAGTCCTATTCAACTCATTGGTTGAATCAATTTCGTTAAATCAACGGAAGTACGCACGCACTCTAAAAAAAAAGCAACGGGTGCTCGCACTTTCCGCAATAGGCACGAAATCCGGGTCTACACTTATTTTTTTATGATCTCGTTTGGCCTTTGCAAGGTGAACGTGCATGCCATGACCTGATGAACTGCGTAAGGTCAGAGAAGGAGCATCTGCATGTAGTAAAGGATGAGGCACGAGAAGGAAGGAAGATATGCGTCTACTGACCGTATCTTAATTGAAGATTCTTCTCCATTTCTTCTCGCTCGAACAAAAGCTTCCGGAGAGCATCGTGTAAACTTGTCAATGTCACAGAAAAACTGTACAACATTCAGGTTTAATCCATCACCTTTTAAACAAAATATGACCAACCTCGGTTTAATTGCCCATTTTGTTGTTCCGTACCCCCAGGAATTTTCGATGTCATTGGAGAAGATCCCCCCGCCTTCGCTCACAGGTATTTCAGCATTAAGGGAAGTAGATTCAGGAAATTCATCATCAGATCCATCGTGTAAAGCGGTGCCAATTCTCTTCGAGAGACTGTCTAGCACAATCATTCGTGACATCAATGCTTCCAGACTCGTCCAGTCCTCAAGGTTGAAGTCTGAACGCTCGACAGATTCCATCTCCTTCTCATGCCGGACACGTTTTAGGATATCAGTCCAACTACGTATGGTTCGTTTGATACCCCGTAGATCGACTGTCTCCCCTCGGCCAAGCGTAAACTTTTGAACAAGGCGACTCATATCTTCTGCATTGGCCAAAGCTTCAGCAAGGTCAGCACGAAAGTGAGGCCTTGAATAGAAAAAGGCAACCAGAGACTGCCGAGCATTGATTTCGGAAATGGAAGTACTTGGTGAGCCTGTTCGCTGGAGGTCAAGTTGATAATAAATGCGGAGTCGGTTGGATCTTACAAAGCCATCTACTGAGGAGGCGAGTTCCACCACTAGTCACAGTCCGTTTTATTGAACTCAGAAGGCTACCTTTGGTGCCGCCCTCTCGAAAACTTTCCCTGATTTCAAGTGCTTTGATAGTATGTGAATCTATTTGCATGCGCTCTTCACTAGCCTCACGATTCGGCGAAGAGAGTACAGGCATGTGTTCCAAGAGATTGGCGCGAAGGTATGCTGTTAAAAGGCTGATCGCTGAAGCCTCTTCAGGACTGGTGTCACGACCTCCGACATCGAGTTCTGCTGTTGAATCGCATTGATCGGAACTTTCTGTTGTCACTAAACAACCGGAGGGAAGCTTGATATCTTCCGAGATTTCGACAGGGTCAATATAGGAGAGGAAATTATCATCTTCCGCAAGCGCTTCATAGATTGGGTGACCTTTTATTTGTCGTAAGAGGACGTCCAAGACAACCTCTCTGGGAGAGATTCGCGTTATCTCATCCCGTAAACCATCAACGCTTGTGCTCCGAGAGAAGAACTCTCCGGTTGACACATCGATCCACGCTAAGCCTACTTGACTGTCGGTCGACAAAGTTTCATCAAAGTCTGTAATCCCGACAGCGAGAAGGTAATTATTCTCGAAAGGATTCAAAAACGGTTCATCAATAAGCGTTCCTGGAGTGACGACGCGGGTGACGCGTCTGTCAAAGGTTCTGGCGCTCTCGGTGTAGCGCGGGAACTCCTCGCACATGGCGACAAATCGTTTGTTTTGCTGTACAAGGACCTTGAGGTGCTTGTCGAGATGGACCAGCGGAAAGCCGCACATAGGAACGCGGCCGTTGCCCCACTTCTTGGTAGCGAGTTTGATGTTGAGAAGTCGAGATATTTCAATGGCCTGGTCGAAATAGGACTTGATGATGAGAGATCAGTTTGCTGAATTAGCAGTGACGATAACTGATGTCATACTTCATAGAAGTGCCCAACCCGGGTAAGGAGAAGACAATGAGGAAACTTCCGAAGGTTTTCGAGGATTTCTTGAGCAAGCATGGTCTGAGGCTGATTGATGGTGGTATCTGTCTCGTCATATATAATCAAAACTTCCGCAGCACGCAAGGCAACCTACCAGGCGGTTTTTCTTCGATGTTAGTAATTGGTTGGTTCACAGGGGATCCTTGTGGAGAGTCGCGCTTTTTTCTCGTCCTTTTCGTTTTAATTTCCGATACCACCACACCGGTAGCTCCTGGAAGAGTTTCTACGGGGGATTTCGGAGTTTTCATAGCAGGAGGAGCGCGTTTTCTGACGCGTTTTGGCTGTGTGTCTGCTGTGAGTACTATATACTTCTCAGTAGGTGTATTTTCACAAGAGCGGCATTATCATACCGCTTGCTTGAGCATCTGTTTCAGAACTGGAGGACTGTTTCTCTGGTAATTCGACGCCCTTCGTCGCGACTCTTCTCCTCTTTGGACTTTGATGAGCGGAAACATCAAGAAAACTGCCTGTCCGTTATTACTCAGATGAATAGAAGATGTCATTCAAGGCAGGCACAGCACACATGATGAAGAAGACATATCGGGCCCGGATGTCCATTCTCCTAAAGGTTCTGCAACAGTTCCATCTGGTCTTATGTAGGTCGATGGAAGGTCCGCAAAAGCCTTCTTCGTCTTCGTCTTAGCAGGCGTCGTGGGCAACGCGACAGAGAATGAACGGGCCACACACAAGCGTCTTAAATAGGTAGTGGTACGCGGGAAAGTGGTCGGCGGAGCAATCATTGTACAAGACACCAAGAGCCGGACGAGTGGACGCGTTCAACTGAGTTTTGGACGTGTTGGTCACGCCCCATAGCGGAGTTTGAAGAAAGAATCCCACACAAACACTCCATACGCGAATTCCGTTGGCAACTTCACAAACGACCCAAGTTTGCAAAAATGTCGTTCGCCGGAAGACGCAGAGGAAATAAAGTCAAGAAAGGTGTTCAGTTTACTGTAATGGTGGTTGGTATGTTACGCCTTCCTCTTCATGGTGGCCGCGACACGGTGGACTGATTGGGATTGCTGCGTGTCCTATCATTGTCAATAGGTGCCTCTGGAACTGGTCGCACCACCTTCGTCAATACGCTTTGTGAATCAGAGGTTTTGCCGCACAAGATCTCTGACAACCCCGACAATGCCCACGTTGAAGAAGGCATTAGGATCAAGCCTGTCAACGTTGGTACGTTTTCACTTCCCCGTTGTTAGAATTGCCTTTTGAGTACTGTTCTGTTTTAGAGCTGGAAGAGGACGGTGTCCGCATTGCTCTCACTATCGTTGATACACCTGGTTTCGGCGACAATATTGACAACGAATTCGCGTAAGACCATGATTATTCTTTTTTATGGAAGCTAACTCAACACCATCATTTTCAGCTTCCAGGAAATTGTAGGATATCTTGAGCGCCAATACGATGATATTCTTGCCGAAGAGTCCCGCATCAAGCGTAACCCTCGCTTCAGGGATAACAGAGTGCACGCTCTTTTGTATTTTATCCCCCCTACTGGCCATGCGTATGTGTTCTTGTTACAGAAATATGCAGATATTGACTGTTTCCAGGTTGAGGGAGATGGATATTGAACTTATGCGTCGCCTGTCTCCGCGTGTCAATGTCATCCCCGTCATCGGAAAGGCCGACTCCTTGACTCCAAGCGAACTCAGGGGATTTAAGAAGCGTGTATGTTCCTTGAGATTGTTGAATTTCTGGTCTCTTTGACCAATTCTAATCCAGATCATGGAAGACATTGAGCATTATGACATTCCTGTCTACAACTTCCCGTACGATGTTGAAGAAGACGACGAGGAGACTATTCAAGATAACAGCGAACTTCGGGTCAGTGTCTCCAAAAGTTAATCTTAAGTCTTCGGATTTGAGGTCTCACGCAATGAACTTAGGCTCTACTGCCATTTGCCATCATTGGATCCGAAGAAGAGATTGAGATAGAGGGGCAGCCTGTCCGTGCCAGGATATATCCTTGGGGTATCGCGGAAGTCGACAATCCACAGCATTCAGACTTCAGTCGACTCAGGAGTGCTCTGCTCAAGTTGGTTTTCAGTTTGTTCAGAATAACCTAATCTGACTGATGGATATGGTACAGCTCTCACCTTGGCGACCTCAAGTCCCTCACACACGATGTTCTCTACGAAACATATCGTACCGAGAAACTGTCTAGGACTGTCCATAATACAGACACCACGTGCGTATCGACACCATTGACAGCTGGGATCAAATATTGACACCGCTTCAGTGAATCCTCTATTCTCCCAGAGGAACTCGCTAACCAAACTGTACGCTTGAAGGAGGAGCAGCTCCGCCGTGAAGAAGAAAAGGTATTGTGCATTTCCAGTTGCGGGAGGCGTTTTTGTGATTAACCCTCCAACAGCTTCGCGAAATTGAACTCAAAGTACAACGCGAGATCAATGAGAAGCGACAGGAACTCTTAGCCAAAGAAGAATCGCTTCGGTGCGTTCTCAATTTCTGTGAAAAACTCTGATTAATCTCGGCTTTTCTAGAAACCTGGAAAGCCGTCTCGCTGCTCAGGGATCCCAGTCAGAGTTCAATTGAGCTGGTGTCACATGGAAGCCGTATACCCCATCCTTTCATTATTTGCTCATTGTTCGAATACCTTGGATCCGCTTTGTGGTGTACTGTCCTTTTCAAGTTTACGGACATCCTTTATTTTTGAAACTTAATATTGTCGTTTGATTCCATTGATGCAGAGAGATGGATGTGGCGTGGGTCATCTGTATTAATTGTTGTCGCTTGAGAAAGCTATTATCCATTGCTCCACTGCTAAGTGGTGTAAGAATCCAGTGTGCCTGCAGACACCTATGATCCACGTAGAGAGGAGTGATGACTTGCCGCATCAGTACTGAGTTGATCCATTGTTTTTTTGATTCAGTCAATTAGTCTGGTCTTTGCATCCAAGGCGACCACCCTCAACTTGCACGAACGTTATCAAACCTGTCCGAGATCGCTTCCTCGAGGTATCTGGTGGTTCTGTGGGCGTCTTTAACGTTGCATCTAGCTTGATTTAAGCTCGGGGCACCGCAAATGGAATTTGGAATGGAGGCGAGAACACAAGTGGCTCATCAGACGTCGCAAGAATGGCAAGGCAGGCCGCTCAACCTCAACGCTCCTGGTCCCTCATCGTCGAATCCTCCTTCGGCCTTTGCGTCAGGTTCTTTGGGTTTCTTCCAGCGACGTCGTTCCTCTGCGGCACATCGACCCGCAGGCCCACCTCCGAATTTACCCATTCCCAGCGTTCCTGTTGCCCAACCTTCACAACCTGATCCTCCAGTAGACACTCAAGACATACCGATCATTACGAATGGGAGAGGCGTACATGCCAGGCCCTCGCCTTCGCCCGGTTTAGCAGCTGTTGTATCCTTTCCCCACACCTCATCTCATACCACGGTCGACACAGCTGATTCCTCAGTTGAAGATCTTTCTGACCCACCGCCTCCGTCCATACTACCACCACCTTCGACAAGAATATTGAACCATTCTCAGGAGATATCGAATAACATGCAGGCGCCGCGGGAGTCCCGTCGAGAACCCAAAGTTCCTTCGTCACGTCGTGCACTCACGAAAGCTTTGGAGCTCGCTCGGGAAGCCGTTCAACTCGATTCAATGAATGATAACCCCGAAGCCGCAGTGCAGGCGTACGGTCGGAGCGTTGCTCTCCTGAGTGAAGTAATGGAACGCGTCCGTAGGGGTGATGATAGTACAGAGCCAAGTCATCGGAGGCATCGAAGGAGAAGTGTCGCTGCGCAGGAGGAGGAGATTCGGAGACTCCAGAACATCGTGTGTTGAATGCCCCTGTATCATTCATTTCATATCGATTGACTGTCTTCCTAGCATGATACATACGCTGATCGTATGAACATCCTCAGCATCATTTACAGTATACCTACAACGCCATATGCACCGTCATATTCGCCATCGACTATATATAAGGCTCTTCAACCTTTATCAACATCGCCAACCTCTTCCACCTCCCCTTCCTCCGACTCATCTCCCCAAATACCCCAAGGCCCCAATGCGCCCACCGACCTTCAGACCACTCACCATTTTTCCAGTGAAGATCTACACCACGATCATGATCTTGACACTACGGATCCCTTTGAATACGGTATCTCGAATCCGAATGATTCAGGAGGATCGGGTCGTTCACATCATCCCTATGCGTACCCAACACCGTCAGACTCCATCATACATTCTCCTCCTCCTCAACATCGGCCAACGTCATCGTCGCGACGAGCGTATCCGTCCTCACGCATCCCGCCCCCACAGCCTCCTCCACCCCACTCTTTACCTCCCGCACCTACTCTCGAAGTCGAAGTTGATTCCTCTTCCCAAGACAAGAGTTTGGACGTTCGTACACGTCAGCGAGGGGATTCAGTCGCGTTGGAGGCCTTGACAGAGGAATCTGATGGTGCACAATTCGATTCACCACAGGTTTCCGACGAAACGTCTAGAGCAGAACCACCACAGTCCCTTGTCCCTGATACCCCTCGCAACACAAAGCGAGATCCTCTCCCGCCTCTACCACCCCCTTCAACATCACCGCAAACTCCTCGTGTACCTCTCCCTCCACAACCCCCACGGTCTTCCCAGCCATCTCACATTGTCGCCCCACGTCCACGTGGATTCACCACACCCTCAGAATCTGCAGCGCAGCCACAGATTATGCAGTCCACAATTCAGCGGACATTCAAGCCATCTGCACCTCCAACTCCCCGTTCATCGTCGCCTGCAGATTCGACCATTTCAGCAGTATCTGCCCAGACGAAATCTACGCCTTCGCCCTTTCACGGTGTTGCGCCTCCGATGGCAACACGAGTGCGCTCTGTATCGCAGCCAGGTCCCCCATCGAATGTTGGTGGTCGCATGTCCCCTCTTGATCAACCGCGTCCTCCATTACCAGGATCTATCAATGGTTCTGTCGTGCGAAAGCCTTCGCTTCTACCAAAGACGACCCCCATTACTCCACCAAATCACCTCATGGTTAAGACAGACCTTCCGCTCGCATCTGGGAGCGGCCTATTCCCACCTCAAGCTTTGACGAACAATCTCCCTACTACACCTACATCCCCGCTGCCGCCGGCCCCTCCGGACGACCCTCTCCTGAAACCATACCACTTGATGAATCTCTTGAGAAACACAATGACTTCGCCGACCGGTGGTTATGTAACTCGTCGATTGCATGTCCCTCATGAAGTCTGGTCTCAGGGCGGGGCAAAACTCACAAACGTCTTGGAAAAGGTCCGAGTTGTGGCTATTTTGTGCACTGCTTTGGAAGATCTCCAGACAAGCAGTGCGGAGCACTTTGGTGCTGGAAATGTCTGCAGTGGACTTGCTCTGGGAATTGGGAGCATTGGAAGGAAAGAGGCTGATGCGTGGCTATCCAAGTTGGAAGAGTTCTCGTCGATATGCGATGGCGTGGTGACGAATTTTGGGAGGAAATTGGGTGTAGGGGAGGGTTTCGTTCACAAGAAGACGACAACTTGGAGCGGCAAGATCACTCGTGGTATTGATAAGATTACGAACGGCAAGACGTGAGGATCATACAAACCTATCCTCATTTTATTTCTGACCAACTAACTTTTTATCATCAGACTGGACTCTCCAGCAAACTACGTTCGCGGTCTTGAAAGGCTTTTCCAACATACTCAACTCCTCGATGAGCACACGAAGGCAGTCTTGACACAGCCCTCTGTACCTGCCTACGCTGCCTTTCCAGCTGACATTCGCACGTCCACTGAGCAAAGACTGAAACGCGCTTCGGAATTCTTTTCCAGCGTCGTGCTTACTTTTGTAATTCGGGATCTTTCGCAGCTTCTTGACAAGTATGCGAAGAAGTGCGAGAAATGGCTTGCTGATAGCTAAAT
>JAGGAS010009417.1:8847-45068 GCA_017657355.1 Termitomyces sp. K1Ac | reverse complement strand
TGGCCCAGCCGGCTTCGCATATTAACGAGTTCCACGAGTTGTCATGTGATGCGAAGCCGAGCTGGTTCACGAGCCTACACAATCATGACTCATGGATGCATGACTCATGAGTACTAGTGTCACAGTCACGTGCAGCTTACATGATCAAACACCAATTGCGTGTCTGGGTACACAACCACAAATAAAGTTCTGCACAATAAGAGTCACCTCCTGTTTCTTCCGGCGTTAATCACAATTATTATGCCTCGACGCTCTGCTCGCCTTGCCAGCTCGAGTTCAGCCAGCACTTCAGTTGCTCACATCAATGCAGGGCCACCTAATACCACTGAGGACATCCAAGAGAATGATCATGAAGACTCACCAGGACTAGGCTCTGAAGACAGTGATGAAGAGGATGTCCGACCTAAGAAGCGCCGCAAGCACTCGAAGTCTAAGAAATCAAATCACCACCCAAAGTTGCATTTCAAAAATGTGCGAGGACGTCGAGGAGCGCTGAAAGATATTGTCGAAATGCCCCTAGACATTCTTCAGGAGGTAGACTTATTGTTCTACCTATGAAATTGTGACTCATTCAAATATTATAACAGATCTTCATGTATCTTACTCCCGTTGAAGTTTTGTATCTTTCCCAAATGTGCAAGGCTCTTCGTCAGATCCTGATGACGAAATCGGCTGAATTTATCTGGAGACAAGCACGGCTTAACCTTGAAGATTTTCCTGACTGTCCAAATGACCTAAACGAAGCACAATTTGCTAATCTCATCTTTGGTCTGCGTACATGTGATGTTCGTTCTCCGAGTCTCCGATTCAGTCCACAATAACTCATTTCTCACAGTATTGCAACAAGTCAAAAGCACGATACTTTATCTGGTCCAAACGTCGCCATTGTTGTGGGCCATGCATCACAAAGAAGAATGGCCTCGTCAAGTGAGCACTTCAGTTTGAGGCCGGTCTTTACATGTAAAGGAATTGTTCCCAATGACCTAGGTACTGTGATCTACCAAATGAATTGTGGCTGGATCCCAAATTTTCTCAACTTCAGACGATTCTACCTTCAATCGGTTCATATAGCAAAAGTAAGAAAATCGTTGTTTACTGACCAATATCAGTCTAACTGAAACTAAAACTAGTCGAAAATTTTACACTGATACCCGCAGGTGAACATATTTTGATTTGTGAGGCATCCGCAGCCCTCCTACTCGAAGAAATTCGTAAGTTAGACCATCAGGCACAGCAAGAGTGGATGGAGGAATGGGCACGTGAAAGGGAACGCCGAATTTCTGTCAGTCGCGCTTTAAATTTCCGCTACCTTTGCTCACTTTCTAGTATAGCATGGTCGCCAATGTGAACAATGGCTCAAAGTACAAGATTATAATCGTACCGCCCAACTTGGCAATATTCGCCAACGCCGATATGAAGTGTAAGTGATTCTTTAATAACGATTCACATCTCCCCTTATTTGAAGTTGTTCTTGTCAGCATCAAACAGAGATTGACTGACCTTGGTGGGTTCCTCATTCCAGCTATCATCTCCGAATTTGGCTGAGCACATCGCTAGGTTGGGGAAAAGAACTCGAAACGATTGGAAATATGAGAAGGTGGCCATCTGTCAATCAACCGAGAGACCTCACGGATCGTAGTAAGTTACACAAATATACAATCTCTGTTCATGAGATAACGTCACGACTTGCAAGTCTGGCAAAACATTAAAGATGATCTCATTGCGGAAATGGAGAAGCATAGGGCCTATCGATTGGAACAAGGTTATACATAAGTACTTAAGTACTGATTTATGTGTACAATGAGAATCAACGTGAAAATTCCCTCCTCAACTGCTCCGCCCAAGCCATCACAAAATACACGATCCCAGCCGGTAACATGCATTTGACTCCAACCTCCTTCCAATCCCATCTCCTTCCACCCCATGTACCACCGCTCCACCGTTTCCAATACCCATTCTGACTGCTTTTCTTCCCCGCATCCTTTCCCTGGCCATCTCGTTTATCCCGGTCTCGGTCTCGCACCTCCCGCGTCTCCCACCACAAGTTACTCGTAACCCATATCTGCACACCGCGACTCACACACGTCGTCGTTCCAATCACTGCCCAAGTTATAACAGGCCTCTTCCGGTGCTCGAGGATCGAGCACGTGAGCTGTGTTGCGGGCCAACAGATGCCTTGGAGTGCGAGCAGTCGGACAAGTGTCGATAAAGGTGAATAGTATAGCCGCCATCTTGTAAGGAGTCCCGTAGTTAGAGAAAGACACTGCCAGCCGGTGAGTATGGCCCAGAGGGCAGAAACTGCATAGTCAACGCGTTCCGGAGCATATGGTTCCGCGGAAGGTAGATATATGTGATAAAGGTGGTAGAGAGTGCCAAAGACGGCGGGGACGATAGAGAGAAGACGCGAAAATTCAAACAGAAAAGGTGTTAGTCGTTGTTGGAGGGTGTTAGGGGGCACAAGTGGTCCCGAAGCTGTGATAATCCGTGCTGTAGGTAGATGGCGCGGCTAAACAGCTATCGTTGGAAATCAAGTTCGAAAGATCTCTCAACAAAACGCACTGGTTCGTCGATCTCCGTCTCCGTCTCTCCAGCCCCGTTCTGTCCGGGTGTTGTGGATATTGTTTTTGGCCGCTCGCGATGCCTTGCGGAAGTCCCAATCCCAAATATTCGAGTCCGTAGCCCAGAGCCCGACGCCGAGTGTGTATTTCTTGAAGGGCGGAACCACGCCGTACGTACTACACCTTCGTCCTCTTCCCCTCGATCATCCTCGCTCTCGCTGTAGATCTGCGCCGACGTGCGGAGAGCATAAGGACTCTCAAGCGGCGTTGCATTAAGATGTGGACTTGAATTTGACCTGAGAAAAGGGATTTTCGATGAGGTAGGGCTAGTTTCCCGCGCCGAATACGCCGGGGGCGTATCCGCTGGCGTATCCGCTGGCGTAAAGAGGAATTTTGTGGGGGCAGATGAACCCAGTTTGTCCAAAGATCTACGTCTTCGCGGTCACGAGCACGTTTTGAAAGTAGTGTATGTGTGGGGCTTCGGCAGAGGGTCCTTTCGCGGCTCCTCTGAGGTGAATTGGGTAACACTCGCTTGAAATGAAGGGAAGATGGCCGACGTAAACCCAATTTGCGTGTTTTTCACAGCGCTGTAGTTTTTAAAGAGGTCTTTACTAGTGTAGAGCATCAGAATTGTAGAGAGTTGGAAAACCTCTCTAGCTGAAAGTTCATATATGTACATAAAAGTGTGCTTACATTCTTCTCCTTCCTGAGACCTGAGACGTTGTTTCTGCTATTCAGGGACACGACTTACTCGGCCAAGACTGATGCCGATCTGAAATGAAGGAAGAGTTGTCGAGTGGGAGAGATGTGTCCGTGGAAGAACGTGGGCAGCGATGCATGATGGGGATAAATGGCAAACCCAGGCAAACCAACTGAATTAGCCTCCATCAATTTCTTTCCCCTCCGAGTCACAGAACCTTTGGCTGGGCCAATTACTTCTTAGTGCCACACATATGGCTAAACTCTTTGCTGAGCCCACCGGAACGTGAACCTTTGCTCAGTGGCTTTTGTTGTTATGCTTACTTACTCTTCCCGGTTAAAGAACGTCGAGATTTTCAACTTGACACCATTCAAACTGTCGTGGGGATTGTACCGGCGTTTTTAACGCAATGTGAACTGTTTTGTTCAATTCGCTCCACAACTTACGACAACCCTATCATGTGTCCTTCAGTACGACCGTTGAACACAGAACAGTGCAAACTAATGCATCAGACACACGTAAGTACTCTTCTCTATCGTTTTACGTCAATCTAGGACTGACTCGGATGTCCTTGAACCGGTTGGGTCATTTCGTTCATGTTGATGACTAGTATATGCAGTGTCACAAGTACATCTGAAGAGGCTTCATCACCAATTGATACCATGCGTCTGATTTTTGTCAGTGATTATCTCGCAAGAAGCTGATACTCCATCTGTCATCTTTTGGGGCACTTTGAAGCGCCCATCTACAGCATTGCCAGTCGGAAATATCAAATGATGATCAATGAGAACTGGTATCCGTTTAACAAAAAACTCGGGTCCTCGAACATACGACACAAGTCCTGCAAAATTTGTTGAATCTGCTATTGCACTGTGTTAAGTTGTAATTTTGTTCGTGGGCATGGGTACGCTGTCAAATTTACCTACTTACTACCAGGCTTGAGAGTGCACGTGTCAATGCACACATTTACGCATTTACGGATGATCTGCTGGTGTCAGCGTCTGATCTGGCATTTCTCTGTTCGGGGACCCTTTGTCTCGACGCCGAGCGAGTGGAATGACCATCCTAACCATTAGCTCTGGACCATTAGCTTTGGGAAGCTAATTTCTTGTGCCAAGTACCTTATTTTACCTCAGAAACTTCTACATGATGCCACCCTTAACCTTGGAACTACGCATATCGGGTGCTACCTGCCTGTGTCTTCTTGCTCTTGCTCAAATTTGATGATGATCAGTTTCTATCCCGGGTTGCATGAACGCGAAACAAAGGCCCAAAGGCCGAGAACTTGACTCACACGTGCACTTATTTTAACCTTCCAAGAATTCTAGACTTAATCCAAGTAAATTGCCTGGTCTACTCCAGTGTGTTCACTATATATATATATGAAGCAATGGTGATAGTACTTACAATAGGACATCGGCATTCCCCCTAACCATCGATCGTGATGCCCCCAATGAGGTCGTGCGACGAAGCCCTTTCAGACAAACTCACGACCACCGCCGCGGGTGTAAATTGTAACATCCTGTTCGATTCAGAGATCCAGCGAGCGAGAACCCTTTTATTCGATGCGGAACATAAACTTTTCGAACTGAATGAAGAGCTCAAAGCTCTGACCGCAAGACGAGATGTTCAAGAAAAACTGATACGCAAATACCGCATCGCACTTGCACCTCACAGACGCCTTCCTCCTGAACTTCTCTCGGAGATTTTCCTCCACTGCCTCTCTACCATCCTCCCTCACTCCACTCTCAGTCTCCCGCCTAGAACTACTAGTGCACCTTGGGTGTTGGGTCAAGTATGCGCCAGATGGAGAGCCATCTCTCGTGCCGATCCGCGGCTCTGGCGTCCAACAAGGATAAGCATATTCGACAGACAACCTCGCCACCTCGCACGCGCTTGCGAGCTGCTTCCTCCTGTGGCCAGACTCTCGGTAACGTTTACCGGTCCTCCGGCTATACTTACCACAACACTTATCCCTTACCTCTGGCGCATCCAGGATTTATCCCTACGAATGGGGATTGCCGGATACGATGAATTATTCCAGAGTGTATCTCCCAATGATTTCGTGGCGCTGCAAACGGTTAATTTCAGCATTGTCAATGGAGTTTCGGAGGATATCACACTACCTTGGGAGCGACCGAGTGGGATTTTTAGCTTGGCGAGTAGGTTCCAACAATTGAAGGTCGAGACCGCTGGAGAATTCCCTGTATCGAAACTTGGTATTCCTTTGGGCCAAATCACTTCGCTCGATATCAGTGGCATGAAGCAGCTCGATACTCAGGCGGTCTTCTCCATTTTACGAGACTGCCACTGGCTTGAGAGTCTCGACGTCAGCTTTTTACCGCCTCCTGATTCAGGCCCCACCGAAAGTCCCTTGTATCTCCCTCGTCTTCAATCTCTTCGCGTCCATACCTACCTACCTTCTTCTTTTCAACAATCAAGTATTTGGGGAAATCTTCTGTCCCTCAACCTGCTCTCCGCCCTCAGTCTCGATACCCAGACGCTCTTCACCATACTCAAGGAAAGCGTGAATCTGATAGAGCTACAATGTTACTGTCCAGAAAGAGGCACGATGGTATTATTGGCTCGTGGTTTACCTCTACCTAGCTTGCGAAAGCTTTCCCTTACAAACGTCGCTGACACTTGGCTCTTTGATTCACTTGTTGTACCTTCTCTCCAAGAATTGCATATTCAATCAACTAATTCCCCTCTCAACCCACCCGCCATACGTGATCTGCTCGTCTACTCTGGCACTAGGTTGTCATCCTTTTGGTTTCAATCGACACATCCACAGGAAATTACATCCCCTGATGGCTTCCGTGGTCTCCTCGACGTTATTTCGTCGGCAATTCATGTTGAAGACACACACTCCCTAATCGATGAGACACTTCTAAAGGATATTGCTTCTGGTGCTCTTTTGCCACAGCTCGAATTTATCCGCTGCTGGCCTGAAACGCAGGAGGCGTTCTTGGATATGGCAGAGGCACGGGTGTGGCATGCATCGAGAACAACGTCAACGTCGCAGCCACATAGAACACTGCGGGAGGCATTTGGTGTCTCGCAGATCGGGGTTCACGTTCCTCGTCTCACGTTGGCGTCACATTTACGTTTGGGAACACTCAGTATGACATGTGGCCTTATTTGCTCGTTGTATCCTCCGTCCGTTTGGGATGAATACCCGGACTAGTAGGCGAATACAAAAAATTGTGTACAACGATGTGGCCCATTATACTGTAGTGTGACTGGAGTTACGATATTTACTATGTTTCGTCATCAGATGTGATGTCTTAAAGAGTTTTCTGTTACCGTAGACTTAGACCGAATGAGGAGACTTCAGCTGCCAGTGGGAGTGTATGCTTCTGTGGAGATTCGTTCGATAAGTACATATCAGAGGGGTTAGCTCAGTCGAGATATGATTGACGCCATTTGGGACGTCCTTAGTAAATAGAATCTTGTCCCCATCATAATTCATCATATTGTTGGGGGAACCGGGTTGTAGATTACTAACGCTGGTATGGAATTATGCAAAGGCGATGTATAATACAACATTTGAAGTGAGAAACATATCCATGAGAGAGACGTGCCGAGTGATTACTGTTGTACAAATGTATGCCTTACAGATTATGGGTGTTGAAGTCTGCAACGAGAAGTCATGGTCATGGGTATGTTCGCTTGGGCATCCTCGACGAGGTTCAGGTGTATATACAGTAGTCTGGTTTGTGGCTGAGACTGTACAGGGAAGAGTGAGAAGAAGTTCGTGTAGAATTACTTTTCACATATCCCAAGGTAGCGCCATGTGTTATCCTTCTCATCTTCTGAATGTACACTGCGGCCTACTACGTGATCTCAATCTGATCATTTTAATCACTCGAATGGGAAAATATATCGATAAATCTATCTTTCGTTTTTAAAAGGATTTTTCGTTGCCACTATGCGTTTTTTTTGTTCACCGACAATAACGAGATATCTCCTGTTCGCGGACGGCACGGAATACCTTGTAAAGCCGTTCCACTTCTGTCCATGATTTAAAATGTGGACCGAACTCACATTCGATAGTCTCGAGGTTAGGAGCTACGTCAGAAAGATAAGCAGCCACTGATGCAGGATCATCAATAGGTGATGAGTTATACACACAAAGGGTACGAAGTGACTTGCTGAAGACCCTCGGGGTGTTATTAAGAGAGACTCGAGCCGTGCCATTAATGAAAGAGCGGAAAGTTTCGATCTGTGGGAAATGTTCTGCAAGTTCGTGCAAAGCGGCTAGAGTGATCGCACGGATTGGAAAAAGACAGCTTTTTAGAGTGAAAGTCGTAAGACGAGGCCATGCCTTTCCCATTCGACCTATAACATTGACATCGATATCAATGGTCGTCGACGCGATATTTAACGACGTTAAGTTCGGCAAAGAGTACAACGGCTCCAGTTGCTCCTCACTGACTAGACATTCGAGATTGTCTATCTCGTCTTCCGCGAGAAACGTCGGTTGATCATTAATGCTCAATGCTGACAATGATGAATGACATGATTTCTTTATTGTTTCCGTCAGTGTTTTCCATTGGAGGGTCGTCGCAGGTTCAAAGTTCAGAATGAGTGTATCAAGGCAACGATTCGAGGACATATGACCAAGGACATCAATACAGAAGCTTATATCGATGCAGATCACCATCAACCATTCAAGTGCGAGAAACGGAGGAGATATCCAGATAGTTGGTAAATCAATTGGAGGAGTGGCAGGAGCCGAGAGGAGATGCAAATTGAGGCGTTTGAGCCGTGGAAGTAAAGCAAGATGACGGTATGCTTCTGAGGAAATTTGGCACACGGATACATCTGAAAGGTTATTCCAGCCTTTCAGTGCAGTTGAGACGATCTCGGGACCATTTGGGGGCCGTTGGTAACCCGTTTCGTGGAATTCGATGGTTTTCATGTTGGAACATCGAGATGGGAGTGTGCTGATCAAGGAGAGCAATACTCTTGACGGTATTACACTGACATTGAAACCGATAGCTGTCAGATTGGGCGGCAGGAAATGTCCTATAACAGGAACGATGGCAGGGTTTACATAGGTCCAATGCAATTTCTTCAGGTTCGGAAAGAAGGGAGTTCCATTGGCGGCAAAGGCGAGAGAATGGAAGTCGTTTGGCTCCATGTCTTCATCGTAATCCGGGGGTCCACGGAAAATCCGTACATGTTGTGCATGCTCTTTGAATCTTGGCCAGTCTGTAGCAACCACCGCCCGTTTCAATTTCTATGTTTTCGCGTTGAGAAAACATGATGGTGGACCGTGGAGATTTATGGTGTTACATACTAGTTGTGGGATGTAAGTATCCTGAATGAAGTCTACTTGCTCCCATAGATCGTCAGGCATGCATTTTACGAGGCATGAAATGCCCTCCATTTCTGACCAAAGGCACTGTAATGCGGTCCCAGAAAAGAGACGACACGACCTTGCGAGAGCATATAGGTCTGGATAGGACCACTCTCCAGAAGGGAGACGGAACTCAGAACAAATGAGAGCTACGACTTCTGGGATGAGAAGACAACGGTGTGGTGATTGGGCCATTTTATGCGCTCTTCGACTCTAGAATGTCTACATATGAGTAGAGCATTCGTAGACATAAGCGTATACATACATGAAGACGAAGGAGGAAGTGATTAAAAGTTTCAGATAATTTGTCGTGGTTTAATGTCAAAATTTAGAAAAACGCGTCACTCTAATCTTCGCTCACTTATCTTATCTTTCCTCTTGACAGTTTTCCCTCTTCTTGAATAAAGTAAGTACATAAATATTCAATCAGAGTTGGACCTACATACTCGCGATGGGCGGGTGGACTTGTATGGGCGTCATGTCACAATACTTATGTCTTAAAATCCGGGCTTATCTATGAGTCACAAATTATTCTATCAAGCTCATCTTACACCATGCCTAGCAACGATCAACAAACTGATGCGGGCGGCGAATGGCACGTAGTCAATCGTAGCAAACGAGGTCGTGGTGTCAGTCGTATCAATAACGGAGGCTACCTTCCTACCTCGTTCAGAGGTAGAGCCAATCGTCAGCGGACAGTGCCTTCTGGTGCACATCCGCCACCTCTTGGACCGATCCTTGGTGTAGGTGACTCTTTGGGCGCTGGGGATTCGTATCTGGTTATAAATGTTCTGCCGCAAGAGCTTGCGGAGGGTGCGTTCGACAAGATGAGGTTGGAGGTCAAGTGGAATATCATGCATCATCGTGGTACGAGACATTGATTATCCTGGCTAAATAGAACGGATCATATGAATGTTGACTAGGCGGCGAAGTTCCGAGGCTCGTTGCGGTTGAAGGAGAGGTCGCAGAGGATGGCAGGTACGGGTTTGCCAAGCTCTTATCGTTGATGTCTCTTAGTAGATCGTAGTTTTCCGCTCTACCGTCACCCTGCAGACGAATCGCCTCCTCTTTCTCCGTTCTCCCCTACTGTAGCCAAAATTCGTGACCATGTGCAGAAGGTGCGTGCTATTCGGTCTGAAAACGGTATTGTGACTCATATTATCCAAGGTACTCAACCATCCCGTTAACCATGTTCTTATCCAACATTACCGTTCTGGAAGAGACTACATATCCGAACACTCAGACAAGACGATAGACGTCGTGCGTGGGTCTAACATCGTCAATGTCAGTATCGGTGCCCAGCGCGTCATGACTCTCCGCGAAAAGGGACCACCCAGAAACGGCGCTGTACCACCCGAAGACGAGGAGAAAGTTCCTCGAGCATCACAACGCATCCCGCTTCCACACAACTCGATGTTCGTTATGGGTTCTGAGACGAATAAGAAGTGGGTGCACGGGATCAACCACGACAATCGCGCGCTGAGGTCTAAATCCTCTGCTGAGTTGTTCAACAACGGTGAACGCATTAGTTTGACGTTCCGCCATATTGGAACCTTCTTGACTGCGGATGAAAGCAAGATTTTCGGTCAAGGGGCGAAAGGGAAGACGAGGGAGACGGCGAGGCCTGTTGTTTTTGGAGGAAAGGAGGCTGCAGCGCTTATTCGTGCGTTTGGGGAGGAGAATCATAGGAATGATTTTGATTGGAACTGGAATTATGGAAGGGGATTCGATGTCCTGCATTTTAATGTGCACGATGACGCGTAGTACGGAAATTTCGAAGTTGAAACTCTTTCTTACTTACCTGAATAACCATTCGTTCATTCAGATCCTTATTCCGGGAAAACTTCAACTGTCCATGATTCCATTGTGTCTGTCATCAGGTGCTCTTCGACTTCTGATACGTTCCTCTGTGTCATCAGGACATCGATGTCCCTGTCGATCAGTGATTGATCTTAAGTTTAAGTTGCATGCTCAGATGTTCATATGATAGATTCCAGGCGATCATTAGGACATGAAGGACTCGACATCCCAATGTCGCGCTTGATAACTTGGCGCAAAATGAACGATCTGTAAGGCAACACATCAAGAAGGATGTATGTATGCAATGTCGATACTTATCATGCATGGACACATCCAAAAAGATCCAGAAAATCGAGACATCCATCATGATTGCAACCAAACGGGGTCCAGGGCCGGAAGTATTTTCTTAACACGTACCACCACCATCTCAATTTCCTCGTTTTCGCACACACGCTACGCTTCCAGTCGTACACTTCACGCTCGCTTTGTTCTCAATCATCTACTCTTGTCTCTCTGTCGAAATTCGCATCAGAATTTGGCCAGGATTGTCCGTCAATTTAGGTTACGGTTATTTACATAAATGGTAAGTCTCTTGTCTACATTAACCCCATATGGGTATGGTTGAAGTCCAGGAACGACCGGTGGCTGGGAAACTTCTGGCTGATTTCTGTTGGCGGTTTGGCTCCCACCGCCATCAGTTTGCCTACTAGTTTCCCCAGTAAAGGCAAGGGCACGAGGCTGCCTTCGTCATTTACCACGAGGCTAGCGCGTTCAACCTCCGTGCTCTATCTCCTCGACGTTGTCCTTCGCCTGCTCAGCGTTCTCCTCTTAAACTATTGAAAAAAAATTATAACAATTAACGCGACACGACTCTTCTACTCTTATTCTCATTGACCCGTCGAATGAATTTTTATTCACGAATGTCACGACAGTCAACCCCAGAACAGCCTCAAGGGAGCTCCTCGAGTCCCGGAAGCTCCCCAATCGGTCAAGGAGACCTCTCAGAACAACCTTCGTCGTGGTCGCGTCGCAGGATGTCCAAAGATTCGGAGGGGTATCCTTCATGGCTTCCGAGACGACCAACACCACCCGCTCCGGCGTCTACTTTTCAATCATCCTTAGGCCTGCCAGAGACCTCTCCGCTTGTGGGAGGACGCAAACCTACGCCACGCTCGGTGCGCATCGTCAGTATGCAGGGTGAACCTGGAGATCAAACTCAGGTTATCAATAACAATCGTGCGTCGTGTCAGGCTGCTGTTTCGACCGCTATGCTCCCATCAGGTGCACCTGACGAATCTCGGGCACCACAGCCTAGGTTCCACTCGAGGACCGCCAACCTTGATTTGTTACGAAATCCAACGCTCAGGTTCCGTCTTTATTTCTATATCTATCCTCTTCTTGTCCTCGCCCACATCCCCCTACAAACTTTTTTTGATTTCAATGCTGTATACATATTGATTCAGTGAGTTGTCACTTCTGCCGTAATGTTAGGAGACATTAACATCAACCATACGTTCCCAGGGTTTCAAAGTTTCCTGATCCCCAAGCTCCCGGTGTCCCTGGTTCTGGTAGAAACTGGGCATTAGGTGCTGCTGCGTACATTGGATGCTGGCTTGCTTGGATCTTTATCGTCTTTGTAATCTATGAACTCATCTATTCTTTCGTTCGTCGATGGCGCGTCAGTAAGTACCGACTCTTTCCGACCTCGAAAGGCTATTGAATTCACACCTTCATTTCCAGAACGTCCTTTTATGATCCCGATTTATTTTTCATCCTCGAGTTTCAACTTGGTTGCAATGACATCGTACACCAACTTTTGTTTCCTACAACACATTCGACTCTCTGCCTTCATTGGCGAACATGGCAGCATCCGCGACGGGCTCGCCGAGACCTTTTGGTTCTACTCACAAAATCTTCCTACGGTTGCTTTGCTGCTCCCGCGTGGGGGGTTAGTACTGGCACTACTGTTATCCTTCTGGACGCCTCAAGCAGGCGAAGTTACACTCATCGATGCGGGCATCCATCTCCGGGACTCGACATTCTTCCGCACTACAGACGGAACTCTTACAAAGTATGCCCGTGGGGTTCTTATTGCTAATGCTGCATGGACAGCTTGGCGAGCGGTAGTTTTAATTGCAAGCTGGTAAGGAAACCTACATGCTTCCTCAACCGACTTTCGCATGGTTAATGGTTCTCTAACCCAATTAGGATCGGACTATGGATCATTAGTGGGAAGGGTTGCGCTGGGCTTTGTGGGCCCCGTTACCGCTGGGAGGAAGAGGAAGCAGAGAAGACTCGGTCGTATTATAGCGACGACGTCTCTTTCGATGACACCATTCCCTGGAGCTGGCGCGAATGCACTCGAATGCGTATCCAGGAAGCGTACAATTTCTGCCTTACTGTCCACCCGTCATCGCGCTGGAACCGCAAAACGGAGGCCCGACCATTCGGTGCTCATGGCGATGGCGAAATGTCCAATAGCATGGAACAAGTCCTGGCAACTGTGGCCTTACCTTCAGCTCCTCCTCCCGCACGCCGGGGAGTCCTGTCCGGCGAACTGTTTGAGAGTCCGCAAGACAAGACCTCCGTACTTCCGAAAGACATCTCGGAGGTCATTTCCAAGGTCGCCAAGCGTCCGTCATCAAAAGAGAAACAAATCGCTGGTCCATCTGCGCCTCTGTCATCTCTGTCATATCCCTTCACTGCCGCCGGCGCGTCCGTGTCGTCTTCAGACAAAGTACCATTTCCACCATCTCCTGTACCTAGTAGAAGCGGAAAAACTACCAGCCCCAGCGAGGAAACAGGAAGTGGGAGCGGTGTCAGTGCTGAAGAAGATGAGGAGGAGGAGGAGGATGATGAGGAGGATGAAGAAGATGAAGAGCAGGAAGAGGAAGAGGAAGAAGAAGAGGAAGAAGACGAGAGTGAAGAGCCTTCAACGGGCAGAGCCTCTGAGTCTATGTCAAGTCTCGGGCAACCTGTATCCCCTCGTTATCCTTTCTCATACCAACGCCCTGGACGTGGCAACAGTGTCTCATCAGGTGCAGCCTCTCATCTAACCCCCACCTCCCAGTCTCAGTCGATGCGGTCAAGGGCATCACAAGGCACTCAATCAACTGGATATCGCGAATCGTCAGACTCTCACTCACCTCGATCGCAGTACTCATCGGATGCCGCGATCAGTAGCAGTAGTGGAATTCCTATGCCCCCCAGGCATCCGCAGCAAGGGCAGAGGCGGGGAAGGCCAAGAGCAGGAACAGCTCCCGTTGTTGCGGTATCGTCACCGCCGTTGATTGTGTTCCCGACGACAAGCCGTCCCAGAACCAATACACGGGTTGGTGTAGACTCATTTGGAGTTCTTGGTACTGGTTCGGATGAAGGCCACGATTTCGACGATGATGCAAGGTCTGAGGAGTCGCACGAGGCAGCGGAAAAAGAAGACCGTGTAGGACTTCTGTCGACTCCAGCCACCTCTCTAAGAAATCGCGGGAGCACGGTCTCTCAGAACCGTATCCGATCACGGTCTGGTTCCAACTCCAGGTCGAATTCTCATACTTCGTCATCGCGCTCACGAGCTCCGTCGTTTTCCGTCTCAATACGATCCAGAGCACAATCCCTGATGCAAAATATTGGTGCAGCCTCACAGTCGTCGCTTGAACTTGTCCAGGTTGCCATACGTTCGCGCGCAAACTCGTCCATGGCTCGACTGGAAGAGGATCCATATTCTTCCGATCAGCGCACCCACTCGAGGTCTGGAAGCGAGTCGGTCAGTGCGAACGAGAACTATACATTTGGCCAGCCGATAAAGATGCACTTGCCTGCGCGCGGGCGTGTGGAAGAGGAGCCGGTGACCTCGGAGCCGGAGCCGGAATCACGGCCTCAAACTCCTCCCCCGCTCCACCATTCCCTGTCCAACCTCTCCTTTGTCAGTCCTTCTCAGCCACGACGCCATTCACCTCAATCTCCAGCGCAGTCTCGACGGCAGCTGAGCCCCGACCAGGAAACACCTGCCACCGTACCGGTTTTGTCCACACCTGATACAGATTTCGTGATCCCAGCACCTTCGAGTCCAGTCGAAATTCCCAGGAGCCCCATTCGCGAGACAGATCATCCTACGGAATCAGTGAAGAGTAGCCTACCGGATATCAGCACTGCACCTGAATCGTTTGTTACAGCGCCTACGACGATAGAGGGCACAACAGAGTCAAGTGGTCGTACGAATCCAAGTTGGGGTGACCTCTTACACATGGTCGACCGTCCAGATGCAACGTGGCGTCCTGCATGAATGTGTACCCCTGGATCTGTCCACCTCAGGACTCCTAACTTGTGACCCTTGACATGAGTTTTTCATTTTTTGTTAAAAGAAAATTGTATTTCTTAGGTTAGCTCGTGGTTTTCCCTTCTTCTAGATTCTCTGCCCTGTTCTCCCTCCGTGCGACACCATCTCTCCTCCCGCCAGACTAGTACTCTGTTGCATTCATATTTACTAATTAATAGAACTCATAATATTACTTCCCCGTATTTCTTATCGATTCGCTAGCTCTTGCACTTGTGTTACCTATCTTCGAACATGCGCAATCTACTGTCCACTTTTTGCATTTTTGTTAACTTCCGCCGTATTTTGTAATTCCTATGTTCCTCAGCCTATTTACCTAACGTACAATGGAATACAAGGAACATTTCCTTCAACCTAGAGGCTATGGACTCATGCTCACTTACGAATCCTAGTAGAGCTATCTATCTATCATCAGTCCAGCCTCCGAAGCCTAGCCTCCTAAGCCACCCTTGGAAGGGCGTCTGTCTGTTGCTGATTCGCGTTTCGAAAAGCGATACGCGGTAGTTTAGATTCAGC
Organism: Termitomyces sp. K1Ac; assembly: GCA_017657355.1. Classification (NCBI taxonomy): domain Eukaryota; kingdom Fungi; phylum Basidiomycota; class Agaricomycetes; order Agaricales; family Lyophyllaceae; genus Termitomyces; species Termitomyces sp. K1Ac. The sequence goes on along the minus strand of JAGGAS010009417.1, from coordinate 29,796 downwards.
ACAAATGTTCGTAACCTTGGAATATCTGCACATCACTCATCTGTCAAAGGTGGTGTGTAGAACAAAAGTGTTAACCCGGGCCACCCTGTCACAACACGAGGAAGTGTAAACTCGGATTATGAGAAGTGAGAATGTGAACGAGTGTGTGTTAATCATCGTCAGAGCGACGGACTATATTTCGGCGCACAATTAGACAGCCAGTTCACTAATTTTACAGGTTGTGATCCCTAAGGTGGTGATGGTACAGATTGTACAGAAAGCCGTGGATAGCGAGGTCTCTATGGCATTGGTGATGGTACAGATTGGGTACAGAAAGCCGTGGATAGCAAGGTCTTTATGGCGTACATTCCGTGGAAAAGAACCAGGGTTTGTTCAAAAGTCGTATGCACAGGCAATCAAAGCGATTTCTGAATATGAAACCGCTTGCGAGTGCGCGGTCTGAATTCGAATTTGGGTATTTCCAGCTCGTCGTCTGAACTGACAGGAGATGGTCCTGCATCGTCACAGACAGGGGAGGAACAGGGATCATCGAGAGTTTTCTAAGGTATTCATTCATTAATTTCAGCAATGAAAAACGAGACGAGACTTCATACATGTACGCTGACGTTTGCGCTGGCAGAATTTTGGATGGCTGGGGTGAGATCCGGGATAATGGTCATGATTGATGAGGCGGCAACGAAAACGAGCTGAGGGAGATACTTGGTGGGTCTATGGATCGAAGATATATAAAATGTTATGGGGCTGTGCAGTACTGACAGTCTTCTCCATCTGCCGAATTCGGCCGCACACAGCCTTACCCTGTGAAACGCAAAAAAAAACAATACACGGTGTATTGGTTCTTCAGATCCGCTCAAGCCTTGTCAATCTTCAGGTAGACAACCATCAAGATACTACTATTGTTCAGGAAGTAAACGTTCCAGTGGGAGGCTCGACGCTGTGTGCTGTGATATTCTTGTCCAAAACGACGAAACAAACGCCGAAGAGCTGGGGATCGAGAATATCCATCTCAGTAGAGCAAATCAAATCAGAGGACAAGGAAGTCTTTGTGACGAGTATGGAGAGCAGTGAACTCTGGTGGACAGCAGTGAATAACGTGCATTGACTTGGCATTGATACGTACCGGACCAAGGCCATTCCTCATGTCCGATGTTGTCAAAACCGGGTCCTTGAACCGCAAAGGGAGAGCAAGGAAGGTACTTAGCCGGTACCGGTAATGAAGGAAGACAAATGAACAAATGACCTTGACTTAAAGGCGAAGGCGCTGCTACTTTCTGCAGTGAAGGAAACATGACTGACTAATCATGGTCTCGGCCCGGGTACCCGAGGCGTCCCCACAGGTCGACTCCGATTAAGGTCCAACAGATCTAAGGATTTGGCTATTCTTTGAAATAAAACTCAAGCGGAAGAAGCACAGTAAGGAAATCGTAAGGCAACATCGATATCTAACACTGTTGGCAATTTCGAACAAATCTCAAAAGCAATTTCAAATCACAATGATAGCAGCTAAATCCACGGACGTCCCCGTCTTCAAATATAAAACATAGTCTCTTTCATGTCAGAATGGAGCTAATTATATCAAGTGTCGTTAGACTCATGGCCATCTCAGGATGTCAAATAGTCTTACCCCTTCGCCCCACGCCTCCTTTGCAGCATGGAATACTCGATTACGCTCTTCTTCGCGATCATACCTTCCCCTACCGGATGTCGAGGTCTTGTCGTCGACCAGAAAGTCATTCAAATAGCACCGGCCACGCTCGCAAGCCAGATCGGCGTAGTACGCAGGCGGGATGAGACTAACAGCCTTTGTAGCGCGGGCGTACAGGTAGCTGGTATCATGTGTACCCTTCTGAATTTCATCCGGTCCAAAATCATTCTCGTCATGGACTACAGTATAGTGCGTGGCCTTCACGTGTCCCTGAAGGCCAGCGTGTGCTTGGAGATAGAAATCGAAGTCAAAACTACCAGCGGAGAGTGAGTGCCTGGGTGAGTAAAAGATGACCAAACATACACTGCAGTGACACCTTTGTCGACGACGGTACCCGGACGTGTATTGCCATTACGATCTGCGAACTGCGAGTCCGTTGGAAAGAATCTTGCGTGGTGGCGTTTCCTATTAAGCACGCGTCATTGAGTATATTGATAATGCGTCATGACATCACTGACCCGCAGATGATAATAGATAATTGAGGCCGATACTTCGTCTTCCTTTCTTTGGTCCCGAGTTTCTTGAAGGCGTCAAGGATTTGAGGCAACTCGTCTGTTCTAACTGTATCGAATTGACCCTAGCAAACATGATGATGTTACACATCCTTATACATGGAACTGTGTACGTACCTCAGAAACGCCATCACGAAAGACAAGAATCCTTTCCGGCAATCTTTTGTTCTTCTTCTCATAGGCAAGAAGCCGCTCCACGAGCATGTTGTCAAGTTCTCCTAGCATCTATAAAGGTTGTTGGTTGAGCGGAAAGTTGAGAGGAAAGGATCATTTTGATCATACTTCTTGCTTGCCCTTCTGAATGCGTAAGCTAGCTGGAAATTGGACAAAGGAGTCGTCGACACTGGCAACAAGGGCGGCAATAGACGGAGTGCCTTCCCTACTCCCTGGACAAATGTATAGTATCAGCCATGAAAATCCAGAGAAAAAGCGATTTTGAATCGACCTTGATGGCAGGATATATGTAATTGTCTCTCTTTTCTAAGAGGACGAGTGTGAAGCTGGGTTTGCGTCCGTGTACCGTCGTAAGATTATCCTTGAATGTCGCTCTGATATTCTCGATAGCTTTGGCACGATTTGGGTCAGACCTTTCGGGAGGTAGGACGATAGCAATCAAGCGGGGACGACCTGGCGGCATACCCATCCCACTTCGCTCCAATTTCGCTGAGAATCCTTTTACCAATCCCTCCAAGATAGGATCATCAGGGCCAGAGATCATATTCACACCGTCTCGTATAACTACGACCCACCAACTCGAGATTTGTACTCCCCGATGAAACTTGACGTCCAGTATATTCCAGCTCCCGTTGTTGACGTTGGGAGGCCTTCCAGCCTTGTACGACAACCGTGGTGGAGCAAGCTCGCGGGCAGGAATGACAGTCATCTCAAGGTCGATACCGACACCAAACCCATCAATAGGTGTTTGGATGGGTGAGAGGCCGAGTCTAGGGAAGCCTTGGTTCAGGATGGCTTCGGCGTTAGGTCTCGGAGGATTGCATGCGTAGCGGATCATTTGCGCAGTTTCCCTGTCGTTCAACTTCCCATATGTTTGGCCTGGGACGATATCACAAAGTTCAGCGGGAACCCAAATTTCCTTCTTTTGGGTGCCGAGGTCGACGACTGGAAGATCAGTAGGGTATCTGAGTTTGTAACCGTATTCTGTTGACAAGATTAGAACGTGATAGCAAAATAGGACGCAGACTTGCTCTTTTCAAAATACTTCTCAACACTTACTACACCTCCTAGTTCAGCGCAATCAAATCGTGTATTTCGAGCTGACGTGGTTCCAATTCTTCTAATCGGTCTCGTGTACCCCAAATGCTGTGTCCGGACTTTCATCCTACCAAATGATTTCGGTAAAGTGGGCATAGCGCCATGAGAGTTACGCGAGAAGCTCATCAACGCATCGGCCAGGTTCCCGGGGGCAATAAATGCCATCATGCAAACATTTCTGGGAAAGAAGGAATCAGAGATTGTACAAGCGCATGTGTAAACCCGTAACGTACACGTTTACAAGGAGCTGCTTGTACGAAGTCCGCACCGACGTATAAAAACCTTGAATGGCTTCCACACCAGGTCCAAGGCTTTCTCTGCGGCTTGAAGCTGGGAAAAAGTATCGGTTCTTGCCCACCCGAACACCGTTGCGACTAGCGTGTTGTTGGAGAACGAGATTGAGAGCAGATACCAAGGGAAGTGGATCATAATCCCGTGATTCCGCCTTTCCGCTCATGAAACTGATGAAGGGAAGTTAGATAGATCGAGTACAAGTTAAGGATCATACTCTACTAGGCGAGCTGGGTTAAGCTCTCGTTCGAACTTAACGCTCACGATGTAGACTTCAGCTCCTGGTTTAGGAGCTTTATCAGGCTCTTCAAAGAAAGGGACCTGTATATCCATCGGTTGAGGTAGCTTCTTGGCAGAGACCAAACGCTGGCTGCGATCGTGAGCTATGTACGGAATGTGCGAGACAAAAGCAGGGCTTCGCTCTATGAGCTCAAAGATACGTCCTTTAATGCGGTTGATATCCGTCTTCGGGCTGATCTCCACAACATAGTCATAGATAGGACCCTTGGGAAGCTTCACGGGGAAGAAATTGGCCCTCAATGTGATTGGAGTACCCTGTGTTCCATATCCAGGACGCAGAGGCCTATCAGGGATAACTTTCAAAGACTTGAACGCTTTTATCAGTGACTGATGACTAGCATCATCAAGACGAGGAGGTATATTTGCAGGAATACTCTCAGCGTAAATGACTGGACCACCGCCGCGGCCACCACGAGGGCCCCCACCTGGGTAACCCCCACGGCCTCCGGGATGGCCACCCCTGCCAGAAGGACCACCACGGAAGGATGGGCTAGCGCGTCCACCCCCATAGCCGTCCGAGCTCTGGGGAGTGTAGCCTCTTCCACCCCTCCCTGGAGGTCCACCTGTCCGGCCTCGGCTACCCGAGTCACTACTCTGAGATCTGCCACCTCGTTGTCCTCTCGTGCTCATGATCGAGTCGCAGGTGTAGGGCAAGGTTGGTAGTAGGTATGAAGGCGTCCATTTGCTAGCGTTTCAGCTTATAAAGGCTGCGATATGAGCGCCCGGGTTTAGCCGCGATTATCCATCGATGCTGGTGCTGTGATCTTCTTTTAAGCTTAAGCTGAATGCAATAAGCTCTTACAGGGTCCGGGTGCTGTACTTACTGCTGTGCACACTGAATTGTCATCGAAGGCGATGGCCGCGACAGCCTAAGAGAATAAGTGCATTGCTCAGATATAATGCACTGCACACATGGCATCAGCCAGTCAATTATCAAACATTCTTGAGAATGAGCGCTGAGCGCTTGAGCGGTTATAAATTAACTGGTGATTTGCGCATGTCAGTAGAGTACAGCGCTGATGTGCGTGTGGTTGCAACAAGTCTGGAGTTGGCTCGTCGCTGCGAAAGTAGTAGTATATGTAATCTTGAGCTTTGCGTTCAATACGTTGAGGGAAACTTTGAGCTTATAGGTACTTTGTGAGATTCTGTGGTGAACTTACTTGATTATATGTATGATCATATATATATATAATCTATGCTGATCTATCCGTTGTCTCGTGATGAAAGACAGTGAACGAACCACGTTCTACATAGGAATGGATAATGTATACATACTGAGTTGCCTTCCGGCAAGCACGGCAGAAGCTGTATGTATTATCAGCCAAATAACATTGAAGCCAAACTCAAAGGGGCCTATCGTCATGAATTTGCTGTAATTGTCTTCGTGGTATTAGAGAGTACTTACTTACCTTTTATATAAGTTTTCAAAAGGGGATTTTTGGACCGTGGACTTGGACGATTCTGAGTTCCATCAAAACTTACCCAAAACTCTTGGCACGGTGATAATTGCCGGTGCCGAAACTTGCCGATATCGATGCTTCGAGGGATGTCACGGCTTGCCCCCATTGACACTTATATAACATAGCATGTTGAAAGTTCATTGAAGTCACAAATACTATTCTGTATTTGACGGTGAGCTCGAGCGTATCCGGCAACTGAGCGCATATACCTGCCGCGATGGTACTGAGAAAGTCCATAGGGTCACGTAGCCTGGGAAAAGTATTATTTATTAGAGATCAGGAAGCGAGTTGACCCATATACATCAGTGTGCCTGATTCCAACTGATGGGCTAGTAGCCGAGTTCCAATGAATTGAACTTGCCCTTGCAACTTGATACCTTTATACATTTACTTACTCTCCTCGAATCCGACTTGCATCCGACGCGCTAGAATATCAAGGCTAGAGATCTTATGCGTGAACCTAACTAAATGAGTAAGTGAAAAAGGATATTCGTGGCTAGAGAAGCTTCGGGCAAGGCCCAACTTAGCACCGGCCATAAGTAAAGGTTGAATGCCTTTGATGATTCTTGTCTTCCTCTCGAAAGGCCAAGGCCTCTCAGATTTTTTGCTTGGAAACACTGAAAGCCTTCCTCGTCGAGTACAGCTCTCACATTGACTTTGATTCTGCAAAACATGTCTTTATTCAACTTCCTGGGTAGTTCATACTATATGACCGACTTCTCTCGCTTTGCTCAGCGTGTCGGGGACAAAAAGGAAGCACAAGACTTCGATTTCATCATAGTCGGTGGAGGTAGTATTCTTTCGCTCTCCGACACTGGCAAGTGACTCACAATCCAGCAGGGACGGCTGGTTGTGTTCTCGCCTCTCGTCTCTCAGAAAATCCGGATTTCCGTGTCCTCGTTCTCGAAGCAGGTCAAAGGCAAGTCCATCATTGCCTTGCCAACTTTCGGCCCATTCACGTGTAGGGTCACGGTCGCAGTGGTAGAAGCCTCATTTTTTCTCGCATCCCTGCAGCCTTTATGTTGTTGCTCTACACGAAACATACCTATGCGCTCCACACAGAAAAACAAGAATTCGCACATGACCGATCTATATATTGGCCGAGAGGTGACTTTATTCCACACCCTGCACAAATATTATTGACATGCACATGTTAGGCAAAATGTTGGGAGGGTGTGAGTTCCGAACTTTTAGTGTCTTTGAATTCCTGATAATCGTTAGCAAGGCTCTTCTATTAATGCTGAGATGTGTGTTTGTGGTCAATTTCGCATCAGCCATTTGATATCCCGCTTTTAGGGCGCAGTATGGTGCACCTGGTGATTTCGACCAATGGGCCAGGATCACGGCCGATGATTCTTGGGCATGGGATAACTTTCGGCAGTAGGCGGTTCCAATATCACCCAAAACTTGTTGTCTCTAACTTTGGACACAATTCAGTTATTTTAGAAAAATGGAGAAATATATCCCCAACCCGAAGTATTCCAAGTATATCGACATTGAAGCGAAAGGTTCTGACGGGCCAGTGAAAGTGGGATATAACAGTTTTATGCACCCACAGTGTGAAGATTTCGTTACTTCCTGTATCAACGCGGACATTCCCTTTAGTCCCGATTTCAACACTTCCGGTAGTACTCGAGGTGTAAACAGGGTGCGTCCTCTATTTGATTTGAGTTCTTTCTCGGTCATTTATCAAACTTTGTATAATCAATGGTTTACGGAAAAAAGATTAGTGAGTGAATGATGACAGGTAGAGCTAACTTGCATCGACTCTGTATTTTCTAGTGACCTATGTAGACGATAAACGCGAACGGGTGTCGTCCGAGTCGGCATATTTCACCAAGGAGGTCTTAGCGAGGCCCAACCTTATCGTTGCCATCCACGCACAAGTTACAAAGATACTTTTTGACTTCAAGGCCGGCGATGCCCCTCGCGCAATTGGAGTGGAATTTGCCAAGTCGAAGGATGGTCCTCGATATCAAGCTCATGCTCGTAAGGAGGTGATCTTGTCGTACGTGATGCTTACCACTGAATTTGGGCTCATTCTAATCCGCGACGACCATAGGGCCGGTGCTATTCACTCCCCACATGTAAGCAGTACTCAAAGGATAGTCATCAAATCGACTTATATGCAACGTCAACTTAGATCCTTCTGTTGTCTGGTGTTGGTGATAGTAATCATCTCGAGGACGTTGAGGTTGAGATCGTTCGCGATCTTCCTTCAGTCGGCTCTCGTCTTGTAGATCACCCTGTCATGGACCTTGCCTTCAAAGACCGAGGCACTACTCCTAAATTCTTCAAGCCACATTCCCTCCTCGAGGTCTTTCAGCTTTTAGGCGCCGTAATGTTGTACCTCACAACACGAACCGGCGCACTCAGCACTAACGTAACTGCGAGACTCCAGGTTCCGCTTCTACATTTGACCGACATATGCTTTTCAGATAGGGGAGGCAGCGGCCTTTGTTCGTTCTGATGATCCCAAACTCTTCCCTCCCGGTGGATTTCCCGAGAAGATAAACGATACTACCTCGGCAGAGGACAGTCCAGATCTGGAGTTGTTCTCGACCGTCTTTGGATATAAAGTTGGATATTATACACCCAAGGTACAAAGGAAAACTAATGAAACTCTTTATAGGATCACGGCAGCTATATGTATCCTGTTCATACAGTGGGGCTCCATGTTACTTTATTAAGGTGAGATCGCTCGTTTATAAGGTTCCTCAAATTTGCCGACCTTCTCCCAATAGGCCTGCAAGCATGGGCACGCTCCGCTTGAAGACCAACGATCCTTGGGACAATCCCCTTATTGATCCAAGGTATTTCTCCGATCTCGGTCATGACGTCACATGTATGCTTTCTAACTGGCAATGCAATGGAGATACTTGGCAGAGCCCGAAGATGTCGAGAAATTTGTCAGAGGTGTCAGATTGCTGCTCAGAATATCAAAAACAGAACCACTGGCTTCACGGATAGACCATACTAGCACAGACCCAAATCTCGATCATGGTCTTGCAGAAAAGAGCAATGAAGAGCTTGCAGAGGTAATCAAAGAACGCCTCTCAACTCTCTATCATCCAGCCGGCACTTGTCGAATGGCTCCCCTTCAGGATGGAGGAGTAGTGGACTCCGAGCTTCGCGTCTATGGTGTCCGAGGTCTCAGAGTTTGTGACGCCTCAGTATACCCCACCATTGTATCGGGTCACACGGTGAGTTTGATTTCTTTCCTGGAATTCGGTATCGACTGAACGGTCGCAGGCTGGAGCTGTATATGCAACGGCTGAGAAGTTGGCCGATCTACTCAAGAGTCAATATAGTTCCCGAGTTGAGGCATGAGAAGCATGTTGTCAAGATTTATACGTACTTGCCAGTAATCAGTAACATCGTAAGGCCCGGGTCGTAGCGCTATGTATATATGGAGGTATCAAAGCACGTATGATCAATCGATTCAGCCAATTCATCATCTTGTTCAAATTAACCAATTTTGTAGACGTAGCATGTGTACTAAAAATGGTGAGCAATATGTATTTGTTTCCAACATACCATACCCAATATTACTATGATGCTAAAGGCTGTCATCTAATGTCCAAGTTGTGCTATAACGGAAACCATTTTCTCAACAGTGTGTCCCACTCGAGGAACCATGTGACCATTATCTTTACAAGTGAATGAATTGTATTCACTTCTCAATCCCAGTTCTTGATCTTCATTGTTCCATGCTCCATAAAGTTAGTGTGGAACTATAACCGTGCATCAGACATCTCATACAAAGAAAACTCATGAAAAACGTACCTTGAACGCATTCCTGAGCATATGAGGCTCGTGTCCCGCACCACGCTTCATGCACTCGTGGAGGGAACGGTCGTAGTACTATGCAAAACATTAGTCAGAACATCGTATACACGCGACGAGGGTAAAGTAAGACATACCTCGCGCAGCGAGTCCTTGTAATCAGGGTGTGCGCACTTCTCAATGATAACCGGGGCACGCTCGCGCGGAGATAGACCACGGAGATCGGCAAGACCTTGTTCGGTCACGATGACGTCGAGGTCGTGTTCTATGTGTGGGTTGGGGGGTTGGATCGTAAGTTCCAAGGTCAACATTGACAAAGAGAAGGGGAGATTCATACCCGTCTGATCAATGTGCGATGCGAAGGGAACGATGCATGAGATGCCTGTGGGATCGGTCTTGGTTGGGCGGCTAGTGGAGATACGGCGTTGGAATGTAAAAGAAAGGAACGGTGGAACGGAACGTACCTAGAGGGTGTGTGCATGATTGAGAGCTTGGCGTTTCTTAGGAAATCGGCGGAGCCACCGAGACCATTGAGCATTCTTGATCCGAGGGCGTTTGTTGAGTTTGCGTGGGCGTACTAAGTATGTAAAGGTGAGGAAAGGGAAAGGAAGTATAAGGGAAGGAATGGAGACGTACGATGTCGACTTCGAGAGGGGTGTTCATGGCAATGACACCAAGACGGCGAATGATTTCAGGTGAGTTAGCGACTTGTTGAGAGCGGAGGAGAAGGCGATTTTTGTAGTTTGCCCAGTCTGAGATAGGTTATTTTTTGGATATGGGGGCAGTGCATGTGTATGATGGAGGGAGACGTACTAGCGTAGAAGTGGTCAAATCTGATGCGATGCGAGAGTCAGCAAGGGAAAAGGTAGAAATGAAGGGTGTATACGTACCCTTCAGGTGAGAACTTGATGCTAGTCGCAGTCGCGAACGATAGCTTGCCAGAGTCGAAGAACTGGATGAACGTGTCTATGTCCCCGGTCAACTTCCCGATCTCTACGAAACTATGCCTTTGCCTTACTCACCCTGCAACACCTCGGTCCATACCTGCACCTGGTCGAACGGACCCTCCGCGAGACCACCAATGATCGAGTTCGCGACGTTACCAATACCCGACTGAAGGGGGAGGAGGCTCTTCGGGAGACGGCCGGCGGCGACTTCGTCAGAAAGGAACTCGATGAGATGTCCAGCGATGGCACGGGATTCGTCGTTCTATGTCCACCACGAACGATGAGCGAGATAGGAGACAGATCACATTTAGGCGTTACCTCGGGAGAGTTGGGTCCCGTGTTATCAGGCTTTTGGGTTTCGACAATTGCGACGATACGATCAGTGTCAATAGAGATTGCGGGTTCCCCAATTCGGTCTTTGACGTGTTTGATAAGCTGTGCGCATCATCAAAATCAATCTATCAGACAGACTAAAAGAAGAGGAAGACTTACGTAGGGCTGGCGATAAGGAGGGACGAAAGACTGGTTGATATCATGCAACCCCTCGAGGTTCGGAATGCGTGTGTTAACCTCGACGATGATTTTCTCCGCGCTCTGCAGAATTTCAGGTGTCGCACCGACTGAGGCGCCTGGGACGATCTTTCCGTCTTCAGTGATGCACGTGGCCTCTACAATAGCCCAATCCAGAGGTTTACGGGGGTCCCCATGCTTCTTGCGCAGGTTGTAGTAACCATATGTCAAGTCCTGTGGGAACACTGGACAGGTTTTAAGGTTAGCTCAACAGCACAGGAGGCGAAATAGCGAGATACGTGCTGGAAAGGTGCTTGTCTGCAAACTCAATACGACCTGCATTGATACCTTTTGCGATGTCCTTGCCGACCTGGTGAGGGTAACGACGAGCAATCCTGAGGGTTGGATATTGGACTTAGATTTGACGTGGACTCAGCGAGAGGTGATATACCTACATGTCCAGCCTTGCCCAGCGGTCCTCGACCTCGGGGCCAACGGACGCACCAACGAAAAGATTGAACTTCTTTTTGGTCTCAGGATTTGCTTGCAAGTTGTTGGCTTCGATATGATCCGCTATAGCCTGCAGATAGATGAATGTTATGCTCAAAATGATATTGCGGGACGTACCGTAGGCACTGTCTTGGGGTATCCGACACCAGTGAAACCTGACCAGCCAATCTGTAGACACGATGAGCCGTTGCCTAAGTTACTATGGAGCAATACGAGCACAAACTGACATAATCGTCATTCTAGATATGTAGATATTTCGAGTGAGCATTCGAATATATCTCAAACCGCTAAACCCCACCTTGAACAGAGGCACGAGATCTGTAGCCTGTGCGAGCTTGCTCAGCAGTGCAGGTCGACGCACACGCTCACGGAGGGCTGCAGAGACGGAGTGGGCATTCTGGCGCAGGAATGGGGTGACACGCATGTTGGGGCGGAGAAAAAATTGAAAGGTTGCTTCCGCGCCATTATAAGTAAAAGATCGACGTTGCTACAGTAAAACATGCCAAATCTATGAACCGCCGCCGGCGGGACGGCAGGAGGGGGCCGAGATCAAACAAAATCCCGCATTCTTTAAGGGGATATCCATGTGCTGCCTACAAGATTCCTGGTATATGGCTCTATAGTGTAGTGGTTATCACTCGAGATTCTGATTATAGTCTTCTCGAGACCCAGGTTCGATCCCTGGTAGGGCCTTTTTCTTGTTCTTATTTGTTTGAAGACGAATCTTTGGGACCGTATACTAGTCTCATACCAAGAACTCTTCCGTTTTGGGAGTGGCCTAACCGTATATCCGTCTTTTGCGCGCGGGTTTCCTCACTCAAAGACAGCATTGATAGAATGGTCAACAATTTGTTCGTCGATCGTGGAGTTGTATCGCATTCATTCCTGGAGTTGTATCACATTCATTAACATTCCTCACCCCGCGTCGTCTACCCCATTCCTGGTGCATCTTTACCGTGTACGTGTTTTCCTTGACACCGACGCAGTCTCGTCGCTAGAAAAATTGACCTGGATTATTACGGACACATGAGTCTCTTTTTCATTGAGCTCAATATCTTTATCGTCCTAGACTCCCTGATGAAATCAGTCCCTCAAATGAAGATTGAAATCATGATTTCGCATATACAAATATAAAGGCACTTGGAGGTAAATACTAGAAGTGTGACAAGATTATGATACTCATCCTTACTGCGCTCAATTGACCGGTACCACAGAAACTAAGATGTTGACGATCTCTGAAATATAGAGAATTCATCGCATTGAGCGAAACACGTTTGTTGAGCTGGATATTTATTTGCGACCAGTAGATCAGTTGAAGTGAGTTTCGAATTTCCTCAGAAAAAAATGGTATGAAATTTCTAACTATGGAACAATGTATGAGCGTACAGTGTTTCTCGTCGGGAAGAACGAAGAAACGAAAGTGCCATTTTACGCCCTTCTACGTGTTCTAGCGATATGTTAAGTGCATCCTTGGTAGTTGATGGCTTATTCAAGACATTGACATTCGAATTTGCGTCGTCGATCGGAGAATGGCACTAGATGTTCATAACCGCGGTCGTATCATGGGCACTATGTATAAGAATTTACACAACACGAGCTCGTTACACGAGAGTCGCTACAGGCCATTATGGACAGATATAACTTTAGAATCTTACACCGGATTATGGATTGAATTTGAGAAGCATTCGGCTAACATAAATTTCTGTAGTTCGGGTGACATATGGCTCATGGCGACAATTTTGACGAAGTCGACCGAGTAGTAATTATGTTCGTTCTACCAGGAAGTTCTATCGATAAGGCAATCGTTGTACATTGTCGATCAAAGACAAAATCTTTGAAATGTACATTGTACCGGTGTGGTCGTTGAACACCGGGTCCGTTCCCGTTTCATTCCGATGCAAGCTATCTAGGTTAAGACATCTTCGTCTCGAGCCTGTGCTTCCCAGCAAACAGCAGTCGGTCACCACTGGCCAGTAATGCTCATCATGTCTTCGTTCAATTCTATGTGTGCGGATAAATGCAGATCCATATGACGGGATGACATAGGATGACATATGTATATCGTGGCATTCCGAACGGCTATCAACAGCACCGATCATCCGCGATCCGTTATGACCACAGTTTGGCGCCAGGGCGGGCAGGGGCAGGCCATGGCTTCTCTCCGCATTCAAACCTGCCTGCTTCTTTCAATCGCACCTATGGTCGACACACAATCGTTGAATGTTGAATCGGGGACATCTGTAAATTCACAAATTTTTCAAGTTCTGGATGCATGTTCAAAGGTAATACATATTCACGATGAACGACTCCTAACCATGATTTGAATTGTGGCATTGCCGAACTTCTGGAAAAGCTATTTCTGGAGAGGTGGTTATGAGTTACCGGTGAAAGAGGTGGTGGCCGACGGTTCAAGGAACGAAACTTTTCAAAAGCCTCAGTGTTTTTCTGTGAAAATGACGACTTCACGTGGGACTGAGGAGCTCGAGTGAATGGAGCGGGGTACAGAAAGTTCAAATTCAGCGACAGTCAGAACACAACGTGGGCGGGGCGAGATCAGAAAGTGATTGACACGACCGTGATACCGGTCCCACGTGTGGGCGATCAGCCAATCAGTTCCTATGCACAAAAAATATGTACTTACAAGGACTTGGAACTCAGCGTTCATGAACCGGCACGGTGTTCCTACCGGACGACCAGGCTCCACGTACTCTCGCACCGCTCATGAGCCAGCACGGTTATATGTCTATGTCACCATAGTTACTGTTAAGGAAATGGCTGAAAATCATATTTCAATTTCAATTTCATGGCACAGAATACAAGGTGGCGTTGTCACAAGCAAGTGTTATTCGTTCGCTCACCAGACATCTACATAACGAGTGAAAACGATTGAATGGAGAAAAATCGTGGGGCTAGGCTATTGGAGGAACATAGATGTGATCGTGCGCCACCCTCATATTGATTTAAGTATTAAGTACAAAACGTCATCCAATTAATTTTAAATCCAGGATGTCACAACAAGGATTAAGCAGTGGTCGGATAGCGCTCCTATACTTACTAGGAACAAATAAAGAGTATGAGTTACGAATGGGATCGAAACGAGGTTGATGACGCCAAACTGTCAAGGGGTTTTGCGAGCTTGCAACACGGGTACAAGCAGGAGAAGTCAATATGACCTCCATAGGCTCTAAGTATAGAAGCGTGTACAAGGCCTTAGAGACTACTGAATTAAGTGGTCGAAATTTATTCCGTATCCGAAATGAACCTACACCTACTCCGGGCTGTCAGTTGCCGAATTCAAGAAGACCCATCCAAACGTCCTGATCTCTTCACCTTTCTTTCCGAAGTAAAGTTCTGTCTCATAAGCCCAATTGATGGTACCCACGATACAGTCTCTCAGGGTTTGAACATAAGATGGGATATCACCGAGGTGGGCGACATCATCGCCTTCTTCTAAATTTGGTATAAACGATTCCGGGGGTGTAGTCAAGTGCGACGATGTGAACCAAGACCAAGGAGAATACAAAGCACTTGTACGAGATTTACTAATCTGCGGTGGCCTTAATAGATCATAGAGGGATTTTTCGGTCGCTGTAAAAGAGTCGAACATTTCTTGGATCATCGATCCCGCCAAGTTCACAGCGCCTTGGAGAGAAAGTTTTTTATGAGTCATAAGAACTGTGATGAGGTTGTGACGGTTGCCCTGAACCTGATCGTTATTAAAGGCGAAGACATCCTGGACGGTCGACGTCATTAAATCTCGACCACCGAGAATTTTGGCGGAAGTATAGCTACCAGAGAACAACAGATAATGCGGATTGCCAGATGCTTTAAACCCTCGAATTTCTGGAGCGCAGCTCCATCCATCGGTGGAATATTAAAATTTTCGATCAGTTCGATGAGGTCCAACACCAGGTGGAGCCCAGAAAGGCCACTTCTTAGGGGGAGGTACGTTTCGAGGTCAGGTATTACGTCGCGCATATGATCAGAAACCAGCTGGCGCTGGGAAGAATGATAGGAATTTACTGAATGCATGAAACGTGCCGTCCATGTGTCTGTTGCTTTTGCAACGAGGCGCTTCATTTCGGGTAAGAGACTAGACGCAAATTAGCGAGAGTGAAATCGACCTAGCGAGAAGAGACAGACTACTGGAACAATTCATGCTTTTGCAATATCATAACACCATCCGAATCGACGTCTTCTACGTCGCTTAACCAGTTACTAGTAGAACTAGCCTCGGCAGCTTTGATGCGGCCATCGGCGATGCTCAAGATACTAATGAGGTTGGCGAAAAACGTTAACTGTGGTTGACCGCATCCTGTGACGCAAAGTGCAGCTAGAAGTCCATATTTTGCTGAATGAAGAGAATCACGCTCGGTGTATGTGAGAAGATTATCCTTTTCAGCTGTTTTCAACGAAAGCAGCCATGATTCTGAAGTAACAGTGGCAAACCGACTAGCGGCAAGAAAATTGAGAAGGTAGTTGACTGCAGTCCCCAGCATAGATTTGGGGGAGCACTCACCTTGCCTCACTAAGTATGGGCATACCCTCGTTCCCGCGCATACGTGTGGGCGCAGTTTAGATGTCGGCGAAAGTGCGATTTGTTGGTGTCGATCTCAAGTTTCCAGATTCGCCAGAACACCGGATCCTAGATCTATCCCAGAATGGTAACTAAGAACAGAATGCTTCCGGAAATGCGACCCTTTGTACCATGGGATATAAAGTACCCTCCTGCCTCGAGGCAGCTGGCGCCTTTACGCGATACCTCACTTTGTCCTTCTCCCCATTTTGCTGTGGGTCCATACCACCGGCGTACTTCCCCCCCGCCCCGCCCTCACTCTCGTCTTTGTCTCGTTACAACCATCCAAGGAAATGCCCGCAGAAAGATCAAAAGGCGCTAAGCGCGGAGCAGATGGTATGATCTCTCAGTATTTTTGTCCTGATGGCGGGTTTGAATCTCGTATCTACAGTTCCCCAACTCGTATGGACAATTCCCGTCGAACCCACAATGATAGAGACGGATGGCTCCGTTTCGTTCAGCTCGAATATGTCTTCGCATATGCTCTCTGAAGATGGACCGCCCCCTCTTGTCGATCGCCCTGACTACCTTCTTTTTCCTCCGACGGACGATCTCCCTTCTCCCCGTAAGGCTCATAGCAAAAAGAAACCTGAGGATCATATACCTCGCCCACCGAATGCCTTTATTCTTTTCCGCTCGTCGTTCATCAAGAGCCAACATGTTTCTACCGAAGTAGAGACAAACCACAGTACGCTCTCGAAGATTATAGGTCTCACTTGGAAGAACCTTCCCAACGACGAGCGACTCTTGTGGCATGCAAAGGCCAAGGAAGCGCTTGATGAGCACAAACGCAAGTTCCCTCAGTATGCCTTCCGACCTAGTCAGTCGCGACATAAAAGTGGCGTTGAAAAACGGAAAGTCAGAGAGGTGGAGCCGAAGGATCACAAACGATGCGCGAAGATAGCAGAGTTATTGGTAGAGGGGAAAAAAGGTCAGGAACTCGACGCCGCTATCCAGGAGTTCGACAAACATCACGTACCCGAGCTGGTGACGCGTTTCGAAGCGCCACTCACTGCGCGGATGTACCGCCGGTCGTCTTCGATGCCGGCTCCCAGTGGCGCAGATAGCTCCAAGCGGCGCAAGTCAAGATCGGCCAGTACTCAGCCTGCAACTCCTGTTGTCTCTAACGCGAGCTCAATTTCCCTTCCGGATATGAAGACAGAGTCTCATCCAGCTGAGATCTTTACGTCGATGTTCGACTCGTACTCCCTCCCTCCCATCTCACCCTCCTTTGTACGTTTTCTTACATTCCTCGTTATCGTTTGTTCATATTCCCTTTTCAGGAATTCGACACATTCTCTTTCGACAGCCAACCGTCACCAGTACTCCATAACTTCGAGATGTGCGACCCCTTATCCCCCATATCCCAACCTTCTAGCCCTGGCGGCGATCTGCTATTTGACACCACTAGCTCCGGCCTCTCCATAGACACGTCCTTCTGCGGGTTTGACGACTGGAACTGTCCTTCACCGCTCTCAGACACCAGTATGCCTACAACACCTTCCTTCACGAGCAGTCCCGTTTCAGATGCGTACGCTCCATGCTTCCAGCAGCCTTTCGAAGACTCCCTGGCAAAGTCACTCGACGGTCACTTCCCAGCCTACTCGAACGTATGCGATTCCCATGTACTGGGTGCCTTTCAGCCTGATTTGACATACTCCGCCTGTTCCCACATCCACATGGCGAGTCAAGATCATGATTTCTCGGCATTCATGGCATCGCTTCCCGAATATGGCATGTGATCATGCCGTGTTCCTTCCGACCGTACCGGCAGTCCCCCGTTATCGGCAGTCCCTCTTTTCATTCTTATCGAGTTAAGTTATCTTTCCTTTCATCTCTCCGCCTGTTCCGCCACCCTTGCTTCACCCCTGCGTTACCCCTCCAACCCCCAACCCCAACCCTCTAACCATCCAGTCCTATACCCAGTGAGCTTCTATTCTCACTCTCGCGTTTGTTCTTATTACCCTCCTTATTGGTTATGATTATTACACGGCTGATTCGAGCCAAAGAACTATTGAATAGTCCGACTCGCGGCCAAACACCGAATATAAGAAGTTATTCTTATTGTAGTATCATATTCCTTTAGAATTTCCTTTACGGTATTTACTGGGAATTGTTTGTACGATACGGAATTACACAAATGTCAAACACATTTCCCCTCTGCCCTGACATCTGTTTGCTCATTCTTCTCGATTAGACTATCCTTATGGACATATCCTTATTCCCATATCCTTATTCCCATCTTTACCTTTCATCGTATTGTTTGTGTCCATGTCGATGTCACGTCGGGTCTATGCTATCGTCCGAGGACATGAGCTCTTGGACGACACGATGTTCAACCACCCTGCCCGCCTCGTGGAATCAGGACAAAGTTCTTTACAACGAGGCTTGTCGTCTTCGCTATTACCATACTTCGTTCAATGTTCAACACTAGCACCTGATGCATTTCCAACAAGTGGAGTGCTCTTGTTCTCTGAAAGGCTTTTCAGATCTTACAATCTTGTTCCTGCCATCCCGCGACCCTTGTTCCTCATCCGCCTCTGTTTCCACATCTGTGCGCAAAAACCACGTTGCTACGAAGTATAATACGGACCAACTTTTTCCGAGATCGCTTCGCACCACGTTCACCCAAATGAAGAGCTTCTCTCTCTCACCTTAAGACGGGTAAGGCAGTATGAATCCACTGATCAGTGGGCGTCGTCTGACCTGATCATGATCGAGAGTACATAGAAACGTCATTTGATCACAGGACACAAGATGGAACTTCGCCTTCTGCCGAGTCACCGAGGCTAAGGTCAGGTGAGTGTATGACATTCAGATTGCTTCTTCTGATTTGCTTCACATACTTACGCACTGTTGCGACGCTGGGGTGAAAATCAGTCAATTTGCGACTTAGACATTTAAAGACTAATTCAGGGGACTTCAAGAGCTCTGTCACTTTTAGATCACTCACCTTCTATCATCCAAGGTAGACACTGCTCAGAGTTCAGTGTTAGCATATCAGAGCAAAGGCAAAGAAAGATGAATAGAAGGAGTCGAGTAAACGGCGGATACGTCTCCACGAGTTTTAATTCCGGCAGTAGTAGGAGGATAATGCCCAAACTCAACATGACGAGAGCCCCAATCTATTTACCACAGTGAGGGTGAGAGTTCTTCCTCGTTTCGATCGGAAATTTCGAGCGATTGTTGATTAAAGGCTTTTGCCCTGTGTCATTTATGAGCGCGACATTGATCGCTGTATTACTTAGACAATCTCCGTAATCCATGGAGGGAGCAGACATTAGGTATATCCTTCATCGAGCATTAAGATCGGAAATAATGGGTCTAGCCATTGTTTTGCGTGGGCACCGCCGAAGGGTATGATCAGAATGTCGAATTTAGAGCGAAGTTTAAGTCAGATATTGATACTATCTGGAATCAACTCCTGAGTCAGTGACATACAACTTACCGGAGTGACAAAATACCTTCCCCCCGTTGCGCTCGGAATTATTGGCCCAGTTTTACGATTCATGGTAGATTGAACGGTGCCTTCTCCCACGGAATGCTATTAGATATATATCGAGACAATTTCCATTCGTTATTCTGGCCTGAATTCTAAAGGCTTGGTCAGCCCTCGAACACGACGGTCGCATCAAAGTGATATATCAGAAGTAGAAAAATGACCGCATCCCAAGATACAAAATTGCACTACTTATGTTGTAACCTGATGAGTTCCAGCTCTCATAGTTTGTGTCGTGGGAGGTGAAGAAGATCGGCTGGATCCGACAGGAGCGCTTGTACTCGATAGCGATGAAACTTACTGAAAGTGTATCCTTCCCTCCTGTGAGGAGACGTCGATGACTCACAGATGTAGTCCATCCGTTGGAAGAGTATAGGACGAGCTATTAATGATCAACGAAAGCAAGAAAACCATGCCTGCGTTGATATATGATCTAAGATTCCACACATCGTACATACATATGTTAAGTCAGGTTCGGAATAAGTAAGACGCCTCAGTATCTGCGCCGTGCGGCAAGCGCACCATCGGATTTTTCATGCTCCGCACTTGCCAGTCCGAAAACAGCTGGCGTCGTGACTCGAAAAGTTAAACTTGAAATAGCCCTTTCACTGTCAGCCAGCGCTTTCAACCGCTTTGGTGTCTTCACATCTAATCCATTGCGCCATCTCGTCTGTTGGATCTCCTGTCATATCCTAGTCTTGCACTGAGCACACAGTTATTCTCTGATTTTCGATGTTAGTGGAGCACCGCTGGCACAGATTCGCTCGAAAAACAAACAATCTTGACCCTGTCTGCCTTATGTATCTGTGTGTAACTTCCAACTGCCGTTTAAACTGCGCATCACAGATTCACTTCCAGGCTTGGTTGAGCTCGCCCACAATACAATTCTACATACGCGTTTCATGGTTACGCAACTGCCAGTTGATTTGCTGTACTTAACTCTGGTGTTGTGTGACATAGTTCTCGGCCTGCAGGCCTACGAATTTATTTGAAGTGTACAGCTCTAATAAGTCGCCCCTGCTATGTAGTCTCCTAAGTGTGTCTTCAAACACTGCCCCTGCCCCGTTAATCACAACTGTGCGTGCGCATTTTCCATTTTATCCCATCTTTCGAACCCGGGGCGACAATCTGGCAAAACGAGTTGATGTTACACGGCTACAAGTACTCAATCTGATCTACTCCTCAAGTGCATGAGACCCGGACGGATCGCTCGGATGAAATTATGGAATAGAGTCATTTTCAAACTTCTGTGTACTTTTGCGTCATACTAAACCTATTACTCGACGGTCAAGGAGCAAGATAGTATCACCTACCAAGCTCAGGAAGTCACGATGCCGCGCCACTTCGATAGCTCCCTTACATGGTTTATCACGGCAAATCCCAGCCGCGAAATCTACACTTCCTGCATATCGATTAATGACATCTAGAAGGATAGTCGATGAAGCCTCGCTGAAGGCCATCCAAGTATATTTCGTTTATGTTGATGCGCTCACGCAGATCAAGCTTTTTAAAACGTTTGCCTTTTGGTAACAGGGACCCAACCAGGTTTCGTGACCACCATCCCGTAGCCTCCTTGACGCC